>JAVGWX010000002.1:120545870-120810870 GCA_036924085.1 Ariolimax columbianus
ATAATGATGTACCTTCCCATAACTACAACAAACCCCTCAATAATGATGTACCCTCCCATAACAAGCCCCTCAATAATGATGTACATTTCCATAACAACAACAAGCCCCTCAATTATGATGTACCCTCCCATAACAACAAGCCCCTCAATAATGATGTACCTTCCCATAACTACAACAAGCCCCTCCTTAATGATGTACCTTCCCATAACTACAACAAGTCCCTCAATAATGATGTACCTTCCCATAACAACAAGCCCCTCAATAATGATGTACCCTCCCATAACAACAACAACCCTCTCAATAATGATGTACCCTCCCATAACAACAACAGCCCCCTCAATAATGATGTACCTTCCCATAACTACAACAATCCCCTCAATAATGATGTACCCTCCAATAACTATAACAAGCCCCTCAATAATGATGTACCCTCCCATAACTACAACAACCCCCTCAATAATGATGTACCTTCCCATAACAATAACAACCCCCTCAATAATGATGTACCCTCCCATAACAACAACAACCCTCTCAATAATGATGTACCTTCCCATAACAATAACAACCCCCTCAATAATGATGTACCCTCCCATAACTACAACAATCCTCTCAATAATGATGTGATAGCACTTGCTCTTTGTATTGATCTGACTTACTGTAACAATGACCACATACAACTTTTTACTGATATGACCTCCTATGACAACTATAACATGGCATTCAATTATGAGATGACCTACCTAACAACTACCCCTCATTACTGACATGACCTATTGTAACAACTACTTCTAGTTACTGATATAACCTATTGTAACAACTACCCCTTATTACTGACATGGCCTATTGTAACAACTACCTCTCATTACTGTTATGATTTACTGCTACCACTACAACACACCCCTCGTTACTGGTATGACCTACAGCAACCAGTACCATCAATACTGATGTTTACTACCTTCACAAGGAGAAGAAAGGTACTCACAGTTTGTGATGACTCCTCCAACTGGGTCCCCCTTGAAGTCAAACTCAATGTCCATGTATTTGCCCTAGAGACAAGGTTGTTCAGTTAGAGATTGTGACAGGTCAGATTACCAATATTTGTAAAAAGAATCTCTGTGCCATGGTTTTCTTTTTGTTTTTTGTTTTTTGCGTTCGCCTTATTTCTCTAATCCCCAAGGCGGTGTGCGGTGCACTGTGGTTTTTATTTTGCGCCTGTCGGCCCAGTGCATCCGACTTCAGCATGCATTTTATGTAAGGATCTGCTTCCTCCTGCATTTTCTAAGGGTTTGCTTCCCCGGGGTAACGGAGGGTGCTGTGATGGGGATCGAACCCAGCACTTTCGGATTGTGAGCCGTGCCACTTAACCACTAGGCCACGCCGTCCCCTTGACATGGGTTTATAAATCATAAAATATAGACGAAGGAAGGAATTATGATGGAAAAAAAGAAAGAAAGAAAGAAAGAAAGAAAGAGATTACTTGTAATGGAAATATTTGGACTCACAAATCTGGAAGAGTTGTCGTTCCTCGTTGTCTTGGCGTTACCAAAAGCTGTTGAAAGGTATACAAATACATTTATTAGTCCGTTTATAAATACGATAAATGTAGTCCCATAGCTGACACTGCAGTCAGGATGAAGTGTTGGAGACTACATTGTACAAAGTCACAGCTTGCTTATAAGGTGGGGATGGCCAGTTTCCTTCATCGCTACCTTTCTTTCTCTAATAGTAAACTAGTTACCATTTACAGCTTGGTCGACTGTGCGTGCCAACATGGGGATCGAACTCACCATCTTTGCCGTGAGAAGCTAGTTGTCTACCACTATGCTTCTCAGACACTCCTATTAACTATGTATGTGTGATGGAGGAGGGGTGTGCATGAAGCTAGCAATCTAAAATTAGACAGCCTATAAATGTTCAATAATTAACCATCGTCCACATAAAAGAATGGACCAATCTCCGACCAGAAGAGTCACAGGCAGCTGCATCTGACAGAGAAGGGTGGCGTGGCCTTGTGAGGATGTCTTCATGTGTGCCCCAACGACCTCACCGGTTACGGGATGACCTGACCTGACCACATAAATTACAATCCTCCTCCTCTACAAATAATGTCTGACCTGCGGCTCTTTGCTTATCGTAGAGGTGTTCTTACTTGGAATGTTAAAACACTGCATTCGCTTTGGACAAGTCATGTCTGCGTGGCAATGCATGACACGTGACGTACCTATGGCTCTGCAAGTATTAGCTCCCTGTCAGTCACTCACCAATGATAGGGGCCCTTGGTCCAGCCTTGTGCTCCTATAATTTGTTTTCTTAAAGAAAAAATCTCCATAGCGATATTGCTGTCGGGATAAAGTGTTTGTTTTTTAGTATTATCACACTGGTGTCTTCAAATGACGGAGCATAAGTCCAGCACTACATTTGGATTGACCCTAATCAGTTTTAGGGAATCCTGAAACCATTTGTTTGTCGTGTTGTTTTGTTGACAATGGTTTTACGCAAGTGAAGTTGTTAGGGTCATCACATGCTTCAATAGTCGCCTGCCACGACGTTCCAGAAAGTAACAATGGTCCTACTTGCCAACCACTAAGGCATAGAGGCTAGTCTGTTGAGGGACGATCAGCAGTTCCTGCGGAACTTGGACATGTAAGACACTTTATTGTACTACGTCTCTACTTTTTCTATGAGACGAGTGGTCAGTTCCCTTCCTCGTTCCCTTTCCTTCCCTAACTGCAGACCAGTTCCACATTTACTACTGGGTCAACTAGAGAGCGTACAACAGCTTCGAAACACTACAATGTTCTCCTTCTGCATCTTTCTCCCTCAAATAATCCCACTTATTTCCCCGATAAACTCAGCGATCTGGCTCAGATTGTGATGACGTCATTATTTAGTTTCATCTCTCGTCTCAGTTGGAGAGGGACATGTCAGTCTGCCCCTCTCATGGAGTCAACACACCTGTGGACAGATTCTACTGTTTGCCTGCCTCCTCCCCCCCCCCCCCCAAACCCTTCCTCCGCAAGGGCACATGCATGTATTCGACTTGTATTTACCGAACAGATAGTGCCTTCAGAGCCTGCAGTGACCAGGTAACACACACGCAATCCGAATATTGATAGTTGACATATTGCTGGTGTGCAGTAGCACTCATAAAGGCCTGTGTTCTCTGTACTATGTATCACCGAGCCTGTGTTTTATCATTTGTTCTATTTCTCTATATGTTGCTCATTGTTAAGTTTGGGAGTTGCTTCCCTTATCTTTGCCTAGCTTGCCTTCCCATCTCCTCGTATCTTACAACGGGCAAGACTTTTAGTGTACTTTCACTGTTGAATGTATAGCTGGTATTCATGATTACCTACGGCGACCTGTATACACAGATCGATGATCTTCTATATCAGTCATTATTGACCTTTTTCGTGAAAAAAATGTACAGGTCACAGAGAACTGCTGTGTGCAAAGTATACAATATGCAGATCAAAGTAAATAATCTACAAATCAAAGTATGGCAAAAATGATCAAAGTAGATAATTTACAGATCAAATTATAGAATCTACAAATCAAAGTATAGAATCTACAGATCAAAGTATATCATCTACAGATCAAAGTAAAAAATCTACAGATCAAAGTAAATAATCTGCAGATCAAAAGTATAGAATCTACAGATCAAAGTAAATAATATATAGATCAAAGTAAATAATCTACAGATCAAAGTATATAATCTACAGATCAAAGTATAGAATCTACATAACAAAGTATAGTAGTGTGATCAGTGAGTTGTAAACATAACGTAAATACCAATAGTCTGTTCTTTTTCTTGTCATTTTTTTCACTCCAGTCGGAGCATAGGGTCAAAGGTTGGTCTCCTTTATAAAAATGGTTAAATGTAAGCCTGCACCAAAGCTTCTTTTTCTTCTTCATTCGATCTCAATCTCCCGCTACCAAGCCCTGAAAAGGCTTTGCAAGTGGCAGGCTGTTGTCATGAGAACGGAATGCTTTCGATCTTAGTTTATAGTTTGACGGCGATATTTGCACCTTACTGTCTGACACATCTGACTTCAGCAGGCCTTTTTGAGTACCGGGTTAGCCTTCCTTCTTCGATCCCTTCTCGTTAGCCAGTCTGCTCTGCTGCAGCCTGTTATCCAGGATCACCGCGTGGAGGCGTAGAAGGATTTTGACAGCTCTGGTTCGCTGGTCCTGATGCAAGCAGTCTTTGACCGCTGCAGCTCATGCAATGCTCAGCATCTTGAACCCTGTTAACATTCTATTGAATCTCTAAGCCTTTCACTTCGACTGACCATGCTCGGTATAAGTAATCATCCACCCATTTCAAATGATGTGATGTTTCGTTCTTTTGCCCTGGTGTGCTCACTGAATAGCATGTCCTTGGCAGAACGTCGCTTCTTACAACCGCCAACGTATTTGGCTGTTATATGTTTCTTGGCAGGTTTGCAGTACGGTAAGTTGCCATTGCGTTCCGTTCGTGGAGGAGCTATCGAATGGAGAACAATTCCGTGGCTGTCAAATTGGACACGGTTGGATTCGAGCCGTGTGCGTTGGGATTGTGAAATGGACGTTTCACTCCTTGGCCAAGCAGACCCCCACACACTAGAAGACTTTATTTAGTATCAAATAATACAACTTTGATTTATGAGCTGTGGAGATAGTTGAACAGGGCCTACCTTCTAAGACAGGATTGGACTGTAGAAGTTGCTCCTTCACTTGGTCAATGTCCTGGCCCTTGCCCGACACCTCGGCTACATATTGCATAATGACCTTGCTGGCCTCTAGAGGGTGAGAAAGAAGCAGTGAGAGAGGGAGTGTGAGAGAAGGAGTGTGCCAGCGGGTAAGTGAGTGAGTGAGTGAGTGAGTGAGTGAGTGAGTGAGTGAGTGAGTAAGTGAGCCTGCACGACCAAGCGAGTCAGTGAGCGAACTAACGAATGAATGAATAAATGAGAGTATAATTTATGTGTGTGAAAGAAAGTGTCTCAACACGGTTATCGATGTCACACCAGGATGTACAGTTTGGGTTGTCCAGGATGTACAGTTTGGGTTAGCCATTGATGTACAGATTAGGTTAGCCATGATGTACAGTTTGGGTTAGCCATGATGTACAGTTTGGGTTAGCCATGATGTACAGTTTGGGTTAGCCATGATGTACAGTTTAGGTTAGCCATGATGTACAGTTTGGGTTAGCCATGATGCACAGTTTGGGTTAGCCATGATGTACAGTTTGGGTTAGCCATGATGTACAGTTTGGGTTAGCCATGATGTACAGTTTGGGTTAGCCATGATGTACAGTTTGGGTTAGCCATGATGTACAGTTTGGGTTAGCCATGATGTACAGTTTAGGTTAGCCATGATGTACAGTTTGGGTTAGCCATGATGTACATATTGGGTTAGCCATGATGTACAGTTTGGGTTAGCCATGATGTACAGTTTGGGTTAACCATGATGTACAATTTGGGTTTAGCCATGATGTACAGTTTGGGTTAGCCATGATGTACAGTTTGGGTTAGCCATGATGTACAGTTTGGGTTAGCCATGATGTACAGTTTGGGTTAGCAATGATGTACAGTTTAGGTCAGCCATGATGTACAGTTTGGGTTAGCCATGATGTAGTTTGGGTGTAGCCATGATGTACAATTTGGGTTAGCCATGATGTACAGTTTGCATTAGCCATGATGTACAGTTTAGGTTAGCCATGATGTGCAGTTTGGGTTAGCCATGATGTACAGTTTGGGTTAGCCATGATGTACAGTTTAGGTTAGCCATGATGTACAGTTTGGGTTAGCCATGATGTACAGTTTGGGTTAGCCATGATGTACAGTTTGGGTTAGCCATGATGTACAGTTTGGGTTAACCATGATGTACAATTTGGGTTTAGCCATGATGTACAGTTTGGGTTAGCCATGATGTACAGTTTGGGTTAGCCATGATGTACAGTTTGGGTTAGCCATGATGTAGTTTGGGTGTAGCCATGATGTACAATTTGGGTTAGCCATGATGTACAGTTTGCATTAGCCATGATGTACAGTTTAGGTTAGCCATGATGTGCAGTTTGGGTTAGCCATGATGTACAGTTTGGGTTAGCCATGATGTACAGTTTAGGTTAGCCATGATGTACAGTTTGGGTTAGCCATGATGTACAGTTTGGGTTAGCCATGATGTACAGTTTGGGTTAGCCATGATGTACAGTTTGGGTTAGCCATGATGTACAGTTTGGGTTAGCCATGATGTACAATTTAGGTCAGCCATGATGTACAGTTTGGGTTAGCCATGATGTACAGTTTGGGTTAGCCATGATGTACAATTTGGGTTAGCCATGATGTACAGTTTGCGTTACCCATGATGTACAGTTTAGGTTAGCCATCATGTACAGTTTGGGTTAGCCGGGATGTACAGTTTGGGTTAGCCGGGATGTACAGTTTGGGTTAGCCATGATGTACAGTTTGGGTTAGCCCTGATGTACATTTTTGGGTTAGCCATGATGTACAGTTTGGATTAGCCATGATATACAGTTTGGGTTAGTCAGGATGTTCGAGAAATGGTCAGCACTACTTCTTGTCATGAGTAGATATCGAGAAAACAACAAAAGTGTGGTTGGATATCTTGGTTTGGTACCTCGATTTGGTATCATGGTTCGGTATCTCGGTTTGGTATCTCGGTTCGGTTCGGTATCTCGGTTTGGTATCACGGTTTGATATCTCGGTTTGGTATCATGGTTCGGTATCTCAGTTTGGTATCTCGGTTCGGTATCTCGGTTCGGTTTGGTTTCTCGGTTCTGTATCTCGGTTTGGTATCACGGTTCGGTATCTCGGTTTGGTATCACGGTTTGGTATCTCGGTTTGATATCACGGTTTGATATCTCAGTTTGGTATCATGGTTCGGTATATCGGTTCGGTATCTCGGTTTGGTATCTCGGTTCGGTTTGCCTTCCCATTGTGATCACTTTTATCTTAGCCAAATTACACTACTACCATATGTTTCCATGGCCGCCGGTTGGAGGTGGAATAGGATCTTGATCAGCTCTGATTGGCTGACTGATACAAGCAGCTACCTGTAAGTTGCTGGCTGCTGTCAGCTCCTTCAATGTGTTACATCTTCGGCGCCATACTCTGATCAACTTTCACTTACAGGGCTAGAAGGTCTGGCGAGAGGATAACAGGGAGTTTGATCAGCAGGTGGATATCTATCTTTAGAGTGATCTTGCCACGTCACGGGCTAACCTCAACCGACGCAGAGCTCTTTGTTCACGACGACGGACACAAACTCCCGAACAGCATAAGTGAACGAAGAACTAACGAACTCAAAACTCAAGAGCACTGACTCTATCTATGTGCTTTGAAGGTCCACATACGGCGCATAAGGCAGAAGCAAGTGCGCTCCAGTTTTAACGATTTGACGCCATATGTGTAGGTTCTTATATGTTGTTCTTGGCTTGGCTTGGCTTCGTTCTCAATCTCTCGCTACCAAACCCTGAAAGTGCTTAAGTAGCAGAATGTAGTCCAGAGAACAGAATGCGTTGTGTCTTAGTTTACAGCTTGACTGCGATATTTGCACCTTTCGGTTCAACACATCCGACTTCAGCAAGCATTTTTTAGTACCGGGTTAGCATTCCATCTTCGATCCCTTCTCCTTAGCCAGTCTGCCCTGATGCAGCCTGTTACCCAGGATTATGGCGTGGAGGTGTAGAAGGGTCTTGGAAGCTCTAGTTCGCTGGCCCTGACGCTAGCAGTCAGCTATGGGTCGTTGACCACTTCAGCTCATGCGCTGCTCAGCATCTTGATCCCATATGTTGTTCCGACTCATAGTTGATCCCTCTCTGATAGTCGTTCTCCGAAGAGTCTTTCAGCCTTCCTCTATGCCGTCATCGGTAGTCCACATAACTGCCTGTAATGAAAGTATGTTGCTGGTCATTCTAAGCCGACGTTCGATGTTTCTCTACTGGTTTTTTTTTTTTTCAGCCGTCATCGGTAGTCCACATAACTGCCTGTAATGAAAGTATGTTGCTGGTCATTCTAAGCCGACGTTCGATGTTTCTCTACTGGTTTTTTTTTTTTTTCAGCCGTCCTCTCTGCCGTCATCGGTAGTCCACATAACTGCCTGTAATGAAAGTATGTTGCTTGTCATTCTAAGCCGACGTTCTATGTTTTTCCTTTTCCTAGTGAAGGTAGAAACATAATGACGATTTGTATTTTCTCACATTAGCGTGTTGGTCTTGAATTCCTCCCAGACAATGTTCAAGAATGTTCTTCTTCTGCGCTCGATCTCAATATCCCGCTACCAAGCCCTGAATAGAACTTTGCAAGTAGGAGGATGTAGTCCGGAGAATGGAATGCGTTGTGTCGCTAGTTTACAGGACTGTGATATTTGCACCTTTCGGTCCGACACATCCGTCTTTGGCAGAGATGTTCTAGGACATTTATTGTCAAAAGCATTCAGTGTATTTCCCAGTGTCTTTGTCGTTTTCCAGCCTTTGCATCCATATATTAGCATTGATATTATGCTGACTTTATACTGGAGCATAAATGTATGCCTATCTAAACGGGTGACAAGACTACCATTAGGATCAGGTGAAACATACTGATCAATATGCCCACCTCAGGTATTCGTCGTGCTCCTGCAAACAAGCTGTTACAACAGGATGATCAACGAGGTGAACTTCTACATTGTGAACCTCGGAATGGTGAGACTAAGAAGTCTTGCAGTGCACTGCATCCAGGACGGCCCAGGTCCACTTTGTGCAGCACACATCAGGATATACAGAGAACCACTGTAAATCCTATCAGAGAAACATCGTCAAAAGCGCTCATGATATTCAGGATGGGTAGCTTCGAACAACAACAACAACCTCAAAATGTATGTCCAGACAATACAGAAGAGGTGTGTTAAACATACCTGTCTTTCCTGCACCACTTTCCCCTGATATGATAATGCACTGATTCATGTTCTTGTCTCGCATAGACCTGTATGCCTCGTCTGTGACTGCATATCTGTGGATTACATGAAGGCCGTGCATTTTAAAATTGCAACAATTAACACTTCGCCTTTGTTTTCTTCACATTCGCGCAGCAAATCGAGTTTTTCGCTAAATTATTCATGCTTCATATATTACTATGGTTTCTGAAGTTTTATTACAAACCTAGAAAGATACACCACACACGGCAGGCTACTCCCCACACGGCAGGCTACCCCACACTCGGCAGGCTACCCCACACTCGGCAGGCTACCCCACACTCGGCAGGCTACCCCACACTCGGCAGGCTACTCCACACTCGGCAGGCTACCCCACACTCGGCAGGCTACCCCACACTCGGCAGGCTACCCCACACTCGGCAGGCTACTCCACACTCGGCAAGCTACCCCACACTCGGCAGGCTACTCCACACTCGGCAGGCTACTCCACACACGGCAGGCTACTCCACACACGGCAGGCTACTCCACACACGGCAGGCTACTCCACACACGGTAGGCTACTCCACACTCGGTAGGCTACTCCACACTCGGCAGGCTACTCCACACTCGGCAGGCTACTCCACACTCGGCAGGCTACTTCACACTCGGCAGGCTACTTCACACTCGGCAGGCTACTCCACACTCGGTAGGCTACTCCACACTCGGCAGGCTACTTTACACTCGGCAGGCTATTCCACACTCGGTAGGCTACTCCACACTCGGCAGGCTACTTCACACTCGGCAGGCTACTCCACACTCGGTAGGCTACTCCACACTCGGCAGGCTAGTCCACACTCGGCAGGCTACTCCACACTCGGCAGGCTGCTCCACACTCGGCAGACTTCCAGTGTGTTGGAATGGCATGGGTTGGAAAGTATTCTAACCTTGAGGGGTTGTACCGCACTCTTAGTTGCCTCAAACGACATTCTCTCGGTATGTCCGTGGTTTTATCATCCACTCACTCTCTCTCCGCTCTCTCACTCACGCGCGCACGTACTTACACACACACATCCATCACTCAAACTCATTCCAGACGATCTAGATGCCCCCTGTTGCACTGCTCTTCGTAGAGCTTCCTACCACCTCACCTGTGAGAAAGATTCGATGGAGAGTGGAGTTGCCTCTCCATTAATTGTTCTTCAAAGAACAGGTTGGAATGTTCGGACGGATATCAAGAAGACGGCTCAAAATATGGGTTCTCTCTTATCTTTGGAATATAATATCGGAAAATGAAATATACGAAATTGGCATCAGGTAAAGCCTAGGGATAGCCAAATCTGTAACCTCCAACATGAGTCATATTTTGACATCCAAATAAGTCTCTCACATTAAACATATGTGAGTGAGTGTTGTGTTTACGCGGATATATAAAATAATGAGGATCATTTCCTGGAAAGAAAAGAAACGAAATAAGGAAGTCTCGGTGAAATTAGGTATGCAAAGGGAATTGATGAACGCAAGAGTCAGATATTTTGGTCACATAAAAAGATAACGTAACACCTTGCTGAAAACTATACAGGAAAGAAAGGTAGAGTAGGCTAACGTCACAGGGGTCAACAACGCTATAAGCATCAAGAGATGGACAGTCAAATCTTGTACCATCAAGGCAACAGACAGAGGACGTTGGAGATCCATGCCGCCGACCTTCACTGTGGAGATGGCACCTGGACTGAATAAGAGGACGACTCAAAATTATAATGGTGGACAGCAACAGTTGAAGTCCTATTGTCCAAGGTGAACCAGAAGGAAACGGTCAATATGCGACTGCTTTCTGTCTACTCTATTCTTAATCTCGCTCCTGGTGAAGCATGGCACCGCCACTGTAGTTGATAACTCACAGGAAGCCTGTGACTAGAAGCGATGTGTGCTCTTTCAATGAAGGTTTATGTAGTAGTTAGTTTTTACATTATTCTGCTAGCCGCATGCACAACACTTGTTAGTCGCTTCTTACGATACACATTAAATGAGCAGTGGGCAGAGTCTTTCTTCCCCTGTAAATGGCCCAGGGATCCCCACGTGATGTTCACTGTTTTCTCGCCTGTTTGTGATGTGGGTGTTTCTATTTGTCCGCGTCTCTTCCATTATCCGTTGTCCAGTCTATAATAGTGCCTTGTCTGTTGTGTAATTTTTCGTCGCCTAATCGCCGGCTTCCGTCCATGCCCAGCTTCTTCGCTGATTGCAAAGTGTAAACCGTTTTCAGCCCAGCTGAGCCCGTCCACTCTTGCTACTCGTATCAACAATGACAGTCGTCTATCAAAGGTTCTCACATTATAAATGTTGTCTCAAGCGATATCCGAACCTGTTGTTGTTTTCCATGATTCTCGTACATATATATATATTATGGACGTATTTTTATCCTTGTAACGGGTTTAGAACTACTCGTCTTACGTCCTAGCCAGTGGATTACTGAGGGTGAACTGGGAGCCAGTGGATTACTGAGGGTGAACTGGGTTCTCCTCTATGTAGAGATGTGCAAGGCTTCTCAGTAGATTCGCCACTAAGGGTATCAGTGTTGATCACCGCCTTGTTGGGTAGGCTGCTGTAGTAAAGAATGTTTCCTGGCGTACGGTGAACACGTGAGGTAAGGTTTAGGTCAATATGTTTTACCGGGATGGGGAGCAAAGAATAGTAAAGCTGTAACCTGCTGGGCATATCGTAAGACGAGACCTAGGATGGTCTTTGGGGCCGGCTAGCCCATCCTGTATATACTATATGCCACAAGAAAAGAATTATATATCTCACGACAGAAGCGGAGCGGCTAGTTCAAGTCAGACTAAGAAGTGCTTGGGCATGGGGATGGATACCTCATTATATAGATACTACAAGCCCCAAGAAAAAGAAAAGATGACTTCTACACCCCATGGTAGAAGACTGAATCAACTCAGAATCGGGGTATATTGAAACTCTAACCCCTTAAATGTCGGACTTCTACTTTACCCCCAAAGTTCTGGGTCAGCACGCGCCAGATAAGAAATCGTTCTGGTCGTCAATGATCGTTAAATCATAAATCTGCCACAATCAATACGTGTAACTGATTGAAAACTCCAAGTGCCAGTTTCTGCTCTAGCATGCAACCACTGTGTAAACTTTTTGTGTGCGTTCGTTTTGGTTGTAGATGACCGTTTATGGGTACCATAACTTTCAGAATCAATGTCCTCGCTTGAAACGTGTTGTCAAAGTGGATTACCCGCTCGTGTTGCTTGGTAACAGAAGTACCTTACAGATCTCGTTGCAGAAGATTTGTTTAAACTGTGTTCAAACGTGCGCACAACAAAAGTATGTGGGTCTCTGGTCAGTGTTAACAATTGTAATCATCAACTAAAAAAAAAACACACACACACACAAAAACCATGCGCGCGCGCACACACACACACACACGTACGCAGGCACGCACGCACACACACACACACACACACACGCACGCACGCACACACACACACAATACAACAACAATCATTGTCACAAAACATTCATCTATACGTACGTTCACTTCAATGTTAATTTTTTGTCAATAATCACTTGGATGTTTGTTCTCAACCAATAAACTACTTGGATGTTTGTTGTCAACCAATAAACCACTTGGATGTTTGTTGTCAACCAATAAACCACTTGGATGTTTGTTGTCAATCAATAAACCACTTGGATGTTTGTTGTCAACCAATAAACCACTTGGAGGTTTGTTGTCAACCAATAAACCACTTGGATGTTTGCTGTCAACCAATAAATCACTTGGATGTTTGTTGTCAACCAATAAACCACTTGGATGTTTGTTGTCAACCAATAAGCCATTTGGATGTTTGTTGTCAACCAATAAACCACTTGGATGTTTGTTCTCAACAAATAAGCCATTTGGATATGTTCTCAACCAATAAGCCACTTGGATGTTTGTTCTCGACCAATAAGCCAGTTGGATGTTTGTTCTCAAACAATAAGCCACTTGGATGTTTGTTCTCAACCAATAAGCCACTTGGATGTTTGTTCTCAACCAATAAGCCACTTGGATATTTGTTTTCAACCAATAAGCCTCTCAACCAATAAGCCACTTGGTTGTTTGTTCTCAACCAATAAGCCACTTGGATGTTTGTTTTAAACCAATAAGCCACTTGGATGTTTGCTCTCAACCAATAAGCCACTTGGATGTTTATTTTCAACCAATAAGCCACTTGGATGTTTGTTCTCAACCAATAAGTCACTTGGATGTTTGTTCTCAACCAATAAGCCACTTGGATGTTTATTCTAAACAACGTGATTGTCTGCCTTCTTCGATCGTTCTCGAATAATCACATGTTTTTCAATGGTAAACTTGGTATGTCACAGATCTCTCACTTCATCATACAGATTATCCTTCGGGTTAGTTGGACAGGACACGCTGTCACTCTGCTGTTGTCATGGAGTGGTCAGTCTGGACGGACAAACACGCTCTACTATCTGGTCTCCATACAGGGTAGACGGTTTTGTTAAACAGATGGTGTATGGATCTGGAGTGGTCAGTCTGGACGGACAAACACGCTCTACTATCTGGTCTCCATACAGGGTAGACGGTTTTGTTAAACAGATGGTGTATGGATCTGGAGTGGTCAGTCTGGACGGACAAACACGCTCTACTATCTGGTCTCCATACAGGGTAGACGGTTTTGTTAAACAGATGGTGTATGGGTCTGGAGTGGCCGGTTCGACGTCGGAATGCTGTCACTTGGTCAAATTAAATTGGTCCTCAAAGAACCACAACTATTTCTTTCCTACACTTGAAGGTCTGCCTGCCTGAAGCTTCTCTTGTCACCACATTGAATACCCAATAATTGGGCTGGATGGTGCAATTGTCTCTCTGCTCTTCCCGTGGAGCCGACCGTCATGGAAAACATGTTATACCGATGATTTTTTTACCCTTCAATTGTGAGTATGTCTGTGTGTAAGATTCCAATTTTTTAAAAGATGATAATTCAGTCTGCAACATTGATTTACGTAGTCATTCGTTCTACACGATGAGGTTGCTATCCAAATGCAAAACCCTATTTAGTAGTCTTTGACGTGCCTTGGCGGTTACAGTGTTTCTATTATGTACCACTCGCGCTACACAAGCAATACTTGTCTTCAAAGTCAATGAGCCTGACGGAGTAGAGAAAAATCGACAATTCCTCGGTGCCTCATAACAATGATTAATACCGCCACCTCAACTCTTATCTATCAATCTGTCAAGTTATTAACATAATTTCATTCAATGTCCGTTTGTGATAACGTCGTAAAACGGAAAAAAGATACCTAAATATGCGATTACATAAAATATCAGTACGAACGGTACGTGGGGTCAGCGACCAGTATGGGCGCCATATTTGTTTGCTATTGTTTGGTGACTGGTTGATTCTCTTCAAACAATCACATGGAAACGTTATCTAATGTTTTTTCCACCTAAGAATAATGAGTGCCAACGGTGCAGTTTGCACGCTTCTATCTGTAGTCGCAAGAAGAAGAGGAAGGGAAGGTGTTACACTAGAAGTTACATTAGATGGGTTTAAGGTGTAAATATAGCAAGAGCTTCTAGTTTGCAGGTCACAACTGTACGAACAATCGAGGGAAATGCCGACACAATTATGTCCTGAAAATGTAACTCCGTTAGCAGCTACGAAGTTAACTCGAAACATAAGCGGTATAATGGAAAACATGAAATATTGTTCAACGTCTGGATGGAAACTCAACATGTTCATGTTTGTTGTTGTCCATACAGACAACAACTCTCAGTTTATTTCAACATTTAAAACAACATAACAAGATGCTGACAGTGCTGAAATAGAAAACATTTATAGCGTCGTGGGAGGTTTGAACGTTTTAAAAAGCGCTTAAGTATGCACAGCCCGCATGTTACACGTGAGTCTGCAAGTGCAGATATGGAAACTGTTGCTGCTTAACAAGCAGGACTAAAGAAAATTATTGAAGATGGTGGATACCTACAATAGTACGTTTTATTACAGACGAAATAGACATGTTTTGAAAACGCATTCCAGATAGAACATGTATTTCATAGAATTATAATTGTGAACCTGACATTCACATATCGCATGACTCTGGATACAACCACTTTCATTTATCACCTTGCTCTAAAGGCTATGCGCATCCAATTTATTCTTAAATGCATTAACTGTCCCTGCCTTCACTACCTCGTGTGGCAATGCATTCCAAGCATTCACCACTCTCTGACTAAAAAAATATTTCCTAATATCTAACCTGGACCTCCCTTTAGTTAATGTGTAGCTATGCACTCTTGTTCTTGTGGGTGCCTGTATTTTTAAAAACTTGTTATATTCTCATTTATCCATTCATCTGATCATCTTATAAACCTGTATTAAGTCACCACGAATTCTTCTCTCTTCGAGACACTGTAGGCCGGTTTTCCTGAGTCTTTCTTCATAACTGTAATTCTGGAACCCCACTATCAGTTTTGTCACTCTTTTTTGTATTCTTGCCAGCATGTTTATATCCCCTCTATGATTAGGTATCCACACCTGTACACAGTACTCCAATCTAGGTCTAACTAATGCTTTATACAGTTTGACTATCACTTTCTTGCTCCTATGTTAAATGTTTCTTTTTTATCATATCTAACATTGCATTTGCCTTTTTCACTGCTACCTGGACTTGATCTTACCTGTATGATCTATTATAACCCCTTGGTCCCTTTCCTTATCTATCTTTCTAATATTGTTCTCGTCCATTCTGTAATTATGTTCCATATTGGATCTACTCATGTGCATGACTGTACATTTATCTACATTAAACTCCATTTGCCATCTTACAAACCACTCTCGAATTGTATCTAAATCCGACCTCAATATATCCACTTCTGCTTCAAATGAGACACTACTGCATAGTTTTGTGTCATCAGAAAATTTTGCAATCATGGATCCCATATCAATGTCCAAATCGTTTATATTTATCAAGAACAAAATTGGTCCCAAAAACGAGCCATGTGGTACTCCACTTTTCACTTCACACCACTCAGAGTACTCCTTATTTATGGCCACCCTCTGCCTTCTTCTCGTTAACCAATTGTCAATGCATTTCCCCAGTTATCCCTTGTGATTTTAACTTTCGAAATAATCTTTGATGAGGTACTCTTTGCAAAATCTAGATAAATAACATCCACTGGCTCCCCTTTATCTATCATTTTAGTAACCTCCTACATGAATTCTAATAAATTTGTTAATCATGATCTCCCTTTAGTAAGCCCATGCTGACTATTTCTGATTAGATTAAACTTGTCTAAATGCATTACAATGTTTTCTTTGATTATTGACTCTAACAATTTACAATGCTCGTTAAACTCACCGGTCTATAAATCGCTGGAGCTGATTTTTTGCTATTTTTTAATAAGGAGATCACTACTGCATCTTTCCAATCCCGTGGAACAATCTCTTTTGCAAGTGATTGAGAACATAATATAGCCAATGCTTTTGGTAGTTGGTCTCTAATTTCAAACAGCCATTTTGGATGAATACCATCTTGACCTGGATATTTATCCACTTTCAACCCCTCAAATTTTTTAAAAACCATTTCCTCTGTAATACAGATTTATCTTAATCCCACTGTATCCATGTCTCTTTGACAAATATCTATAGGCTCTGGGATCTTGGAGCAGTCCTCTTTTGTGTAGATTGGGCCAAAGTAATGAGTGAGTAGATTAGTTGCCTCCCTATTCTCACTTATTATTTTCCCTGTACTGTCTATGAGAAGGCATACTTTGTCTTTCATTCTTTGTTTATTTCTAACATAAGAGAAGAAGCTTTTACTATCAGTCTTGATCCTCTCATCAAGTTTCTTTTTCAAAGTCTATTTTTGCTGTTTTATTCACTTTCTGAGTTATATTCTGCTTGTCCTAATATTTTAAATATGTTTCTTTTGATTTACCTGTCTCTATATATTTTGTCCATGCTTTATTTTTAGCTCCTCTACCTTTAACTACAAATCTAGTTGTGCATTTTTACGCTTGGGGTTTGCCTCCCTACATGGGACACATTCCTCTTTTAGCGTTTCTAGAACTGTTTTAAAACTCCCACTCTTTTTCAACATCTGTTCCTCCGACAATATCTTTCCAGATTATGTGGTTCGCTGCATCTTGTATATAGTATAAACGATAGTATAGTGTTAATATCAAGATGTTGATCAGTGCACGAGCTGTAGATATCAGGTTTCGTACACCACATCATTTCTTCTCCCCCCCCCCCCCCCACACTGTTTCCTATAGCGGGGTACGTTTTACTGCACTTTGCAGCCTAGTGCACTAGACTTCCGTGTACATTTCGTAATGGGCTCACATCTCATAGGGGTACGACCTTACCAATTCACCAATCCGAGCAGATGCATTCTGAGTCTGTGAACGTGCCGCTAACCATTCCAATGCGCCCCCGAGGGATATAAAAACATCCATTACTGTCCCGTACCAGAGAAAATCCGTAAAGTGTTAAAAACTCTCATCACAAATACTCTCCGACACAACAAGAAGCCTGTAGCAGTCTACTCTTGTTTCTTCGTACTGAAATATATCAGTCCAGTGGTACCAGGATTGAAATGAATCTGTAGCTTTCAAGCTTGATGTAAAGACGACTAAATAGAGTTGTGAATGCAGCGAACAACTGTAGCATGTAAAGTCATTACTATTGAAACGGTTACTGCAATTGTTCGGACACTAACTCTCTGTTAGGAGGAAGGAGGTGGCGACAGCTGTAGTGGTGACGCTGTGCTTCACTTGTAACGAAAAGATGAATCATATATTAGAAATAGTTTCCGGGAGAAAGTATTTAGGAGAATAATATATCGCTCTGCATTCGTGTAACACGACAATTAGGTCAGAGGGGCAATGAAGTGAAGATATGCGGGATACAGTTTTGAAAAGGGCAACAAATCGAAAATAGAGATCTGTGAAGATAAGCGGATTACGAAACATTAAATATGCTGTTTCGTACTTCAGATTGAACGGCTAGATTACAATCCATTTATAAAACCTTTGGTTTATAGAGGAATTAAATACAGAGAACGCTTTCATAGGACTGGCCTCACTAGGTCAAGGCAACAGTCCACACAAATAGATATTTTAACAGACTCCGGGGTCGACCATCTTGCTTGCAAGACATATTGGGCCAAGACAGTGCATGTTTTTTTAACCTTCTTCTTCTTCTTCTACCTCTTCTTCTTCTTCTTCTTCTTCTTCTTTCGAACCCTGTGAGAATGAGTCAACCATGCCTTTATTCCGGAATCATATATGGTACTTTTGTTTCTAGAACCTGTTCAAAGCTCGAAGATTATCCCACACACTGATGTCTTTGGACTGAGTGAATTATCAGTGTTTTTTTGTTTGTTTGTTTTTTCGTTTTTTTTTTTTTGCGTTCGCCTTATTTCTCTAATTTGCAAGGCGGTGTGCGTTGCACTGTGGTTTTTATTTTGCGCCTGTCGGCCCAGTGCATCCGACTTCAGCATGCATTTTATGTAAGGGTCTGCTTCCTCCTGCATTTTCTAAGGGTTTGCTTCCCCGGGTTAACGGCCGGTGCAGTGATGGGGATCGAACCCAGCACCTTCGGATTGTGAGCCATGCCACTTAACCACTAGGCCACGCCGTCCCCTTATCAGTGTTTGAATCTAGAGGATTTAGAACTAGTTTGAGATGTTCTCAGCGGGGCAGTGGTATGATTCTCGTATGTCACTTACAGTATACTACTTTTCAAGAACTAGACTACACTGTTTGATGTCTCTAACCGCATTCTATCCTCTCAGTGTGGCAGTACTCCTATTGTCGTCTGTCAAACACGCGCACGCACGCACGCACACACACACACACACTTTTACTCCAGAGAGGTTAAACAACACTGTTAGATGTCTCCTGCCGCACCATCTATGGGAACGAAGAGTAACATCAGGGTCAGTTGAAACATACTAATCAAGACTCCGTCGTCTCAAGTACGTGTCGAGCTTCCTGGAAACAGGGTGTATCTCAACAGTCTGGCCAACGAGGTGGGGATAGACACTGTTATCCTCCACAGGAATTAGCATAACCATGAGCCTCGCACTGCACTATAGCCAGGACGACGCAGACCCACCTTTTCAAGTGCTCCTCGCGAAATGAGAAGAGCCACTGCAATCCGCCACCACAGAACATACATCACAGAAGTTGAAACAACTCAGTACGAGTGGCTTCCACAACAACAAGCACATCCCCGCAGTGTGGCAGTGTTCCTTTTCTAGTATGTCGTATACACAGTCTTCTTCTACCTCAGGGGAGAACGTCTTAGTAGAAGAGTGGTAGAGCGCTCGCATCTCACGGCAAAGGCAACGAGTTATATCCGTATTAGGGATCAATATGCTGAGCAGTGCTGGGGCTGCAGTGGAAGGTACTCGTGCTGGGGGTCGGGGTCAGCGAATCAGAGCTGTCAAGAGCCTTCTACACCTCCATGCGGTGATCCTGGATAACGTACGGCAACAGAACAGACTGGCTAAGGAGAAGGAGTTGAAGAAAGAAAGCTAAACCGGTACTTAAAAATGCCTGCTGAAGTCGGATGTGTCGAACCAAAAGGTGCAAATTAAGGTAGTCAAGCTGTTGACATCGACACAACGCATTCCGTTCTCCGGACAACATCATGCTACTTGCAAAGCCCTTTTCAGGGTTTGGTAGCGGGAGTTTGAGAATGAACGATAAAGAAGAAGATATTCGTTTTATCGACATTCTCGAGTCGACCCAGATCTAACAGTACAGTTGGCTTCATGTTACAAGGTCAATGGCAGCGGTACCCCGCACTGGTGTCGCCTCTAACGCAGCCTCTCGGTGTGGAGGTCGTCTTATACCACTCAACATCACACACAGATTCTCCCCGGAAACCCGATTGGTGTTAGGTATACCCCGGAAAGCAACAAGAACAAGAAGAACAATAAGAACAAAAAGATGAACAAGATGAAGAACAAGAACAAGACTGAACATAGAATATAGCATATTAAATGCGCACTGAACACCAGGAACACAAGTGTCAGCTGACTTTAAAATGATTTTTGCTCTTTTTAATTGGGGGGAGAGAGAGAGAAGAGAGTTTATGAGGTTTTTTACATAACTTTTATTTCAATCGATCACGAATTCTACCGGTTTGTCTTGGACGCTCTGAGTTGGCCGGTACCCGGCTAAGACACATTGAACTAATTAAAGATGTTGACTAAAAGCCACTTTTCTGCTTTTAAACCAACTATTATAATTATGTCCTTCATTATTTCTCTTTTTAGCGTCTTCTCTGTTGATTTCTTGCTCCCTCGCACAATGTTATTCTATCTTTTACTGGCAAGAGCCAAGACTGTCAATCAGTCAACACTCTCAGCTCCATTCGGATTTAGATCAAATCTGGCAATGGTTTGAGAGCTCGAAAATGGAGTTTAATATAGATAAATGTATAGTCATCAACATGGCTAGATCCAATGTGGAACATAATTACAGAAATTGAGAGAACGATTTTAGACAGAGAGAAAAGGAAAAGGGCCTAGTGGTCAAATAGATCATACAGATAATGAGAGTAAGCAAGTTCAAGTAGCATTTTTTAAAAAGGAAATGTAATGTTAGGTATGGTTAAAAGAAATATTAATATATGAAGAATGGAAGTGTGATAGTAAAACTGTATAAAGCATTAGTTAGACCTAGATCGGAATACTGTGTACAGGTATGGAGAGGATATAAAGAGGAGCTACAAAACTGATAGTGGAATTTCAGAATTACAGGTATGCGGAAAGATTCAGAAAAACCTACCTACTGTGTCTAGAAAAGAGAAGTATTCGAGGTGATATAAAACAGGTTGATAAGATAATCAACGGAAAGGATACATTAGAATATTACAAGTTTTTTTGTTTTTCTCCAAATACAGCAGCCTACAAGAACAAGAGGACTTAGCCACAAAGTAATTAAAGAAAAATCCAGATTAGATACTAGGAAATATTTTTTTAGTCAGAGAGTGGTAAATGCTTGGAATGCATTGTCACATGAAATAGTGGAGGCAGGGTCAAAGAATTCATTCAGTAATAGATTCGATGCGCATAGGTATTTTTAGATCAAGTGAATGTAAAAGATATTGGTTGTATACAGACTCTGCAGAGTCTTATAAACCAGTATAAAGATGTTTCTTTAAGTTATGTGAAGCGCATGTTTGCAATACATACAAGCAGAGCCGTCCGTGTCCTGAGCGATCCGTTCTAACTATCTATGTTCATGTCTTCAATGCTTCCTTTCTGTGTATCTAGAGCTCTCTTCTCATTGTGTTTTAGTAAACTTCTACTTCTCTTGCCTTTGGGATTCAGCTGGTTTACCTAAATTGTGTCATATACAACGCCAGTGACATCTCACGTCATGTTCCTCTGATACAGAAAGTTCTTTCAAACAGTTCCACGTTCTTAATCTTAACCACCGACCAATATATGAACGCCTACGCCATTTCGTTTGTTTATTGCTGTTCTCCATGTTTTAGAACCATACGTATACAATAGAATGAACTCTACATTTAAGTTTAAGATTTGAATGGTTATGTTGGCAGAATGCCTTTTTATTGACATAAATGCCGCAATGCAATGAATTCATTTTAGCTGTTGACTTGTTTGTTTTGTTTCTAACGACTTTTATTTTACATAATCCTAATCTCTCACAGAACATCTACAAACCGATCGCGGAAGCATAGGGTTGGCAGGTACCCGATTGAGACACCCTGATCTCATTAACGATGTTGACTAATCCATGTCTTCGTTTTTTAATGTAAAAGTCTGGACTATTTGCTTTAATATTTCACTGTTTAGTGTCTTCTCTATTCATCTCTTGCTTGTTCGCACATTCTGTTGTTCTACTTCTTACAATCGACAATCTGTTATCGCCACGACTAAAAAAGAGGAAAATGTAGCTCTACAAAAGACATTAGCGTGAGCGTTACATGGACTCGAAAAATATGTCAGACATGGTATTAGAGGCGAGCTACTGA
Organism: Ariolimax columbianus; assembly: GCA_036924085.1. Classification (NCBI taxonomy): domain Eukaryota; kingdom Metazoa; phylum Mollusca; class Gastropoda; order Stylommatophora; family Arionidae; genus Ariolimax; species Ariolimax columbianus. The sequence goes on from JAVGWX010000002.1 coordinate 120,567,800, forward strand.
AGAGGGTTGGTCATATGACCCGGTTACTGAAGTGCTGTTAGACAGTACTCATTCCAAGTATTTGTCCTCGAAGAATACCTCCACTGTTCCGTTCTCTTCCTCAGAATTGACTCCACCGCACCCTGAAGATACCCAGAGTATTTTCATAGTGTAGAAGAAGAAGAAGAAGAAGAAAGATGAAGAAGAAATAGAAGAAGAAGAAGAAGAAGAAGAGAGAAGAATAGAAGAAGAAGAAGACGAAGAAGAAATGGAAGAAGAAGAAGAAGAAGAAGAAGAAGAAGAAATAGAAGAAGAAGAAGAAGAGGAAGAAGAAGAAGAAGAAGAAGAAGAAGAAGAAGAAGAAGAAGAAGAAGAAGAAGAAGAAGCCCTAAGAGAAGATATAACAGATGTACACAACTGAAACGTGACACGATGAGTGACTTACATGTGTGGAGGTAACTCGTAGATGTTGCGACTCCTATACTCCTCTACGACGGCGTGAGTGTAGAGGGGCAGCTTCTGGTAAGGGTTGACTGACACAACCACATTGCCGATGTATGTCTGGGAGAGGTGTGCACATTATTGGTAATGTCGCTGGTGATGATGATGATGATTTATTGACGGTTTTTTGTGCAGTGGTGTTTTAATGATTATTATTATGGTGGCGAAGATGATGTCAGTATCGATGGTTGGTGGCGAAGGTGCCGATATAATTGTGTTTTGCATGGCGGTGGTGTTTTACGTGAGATCGTGGTGATGATATGATTATGATGGTGGTGGTAACGGGGGTGATGGTGGTTGTGGTAGCGGGGGTGATGGTGGTGGTGATAGCGGGGGTGATGGTGGTGGCGGTAGTGTTGGTGATGGTGGTGGTGGTAGTCTTGGTGGCGGTAGTGTTGGTGATGGTGGTGGTGGCGGTAGTGTTGGTGGCGGTAGTGTTGGTGATGGTGGTGGTGGTAGTGTTGGTGGCGGTAGTGTTGGTGATGGTGGTGGTGGCGGTAGTGTTGGTGATCATAATCATGATTATCATGATGGTGTTGGTAATGATAATGTCGGTGTGGTGGTGGTGGTGTCGGTATGTGCTGGTGATGCTAGTGGTGATCATGCTCATGATTATCATGGTTGTGTTGGTAATGATGATGATGATGACAACGACAGATAACAAGATGAACAACGCACATCCCATACATCATCCCATTACTCACATAGATCTGCTGATGTCCAAACCGCTTCTCCAGATTGTCTAGGAAAGCCTCCTCAGTCATAGGGTCCAACAACACAGCATCGCTGATCCCCACATTATTGTGGAAGATCTGCAACGTGCCCTGATGAAGAGCCATCCTGTGGAGAACCAAGAAAATAGAAGGTCTAGAACATGATTCAATGCACGTGACACGGCGGGTCTTATCTTGCGGTCTGCATTATTGTTGACGTAACTTTTCGTTTAATATACGATTAACGTCAGGTTTTTGAGAGTCGCAACACATGAACACAATCACGTTGGGGGAGGAAGACTAACGTCTGGTCAGGTAAGATATACTGATTAGACACGTTAGTCAGGGGCAGGCAAAATATACTGGCCAAGATCCTTACCTCGGGTATCCTAGTAGTCCTCCCTGGAAACGATTTGTTTTCATGGCAGCCTGGCTAACAAGGTGAGGGATCGATTTTATCCCGTAGTAGTGAACGACACGCAGATAAAGCCAAGCATTGCACAAGGACACCGGTCCATCTTTATCAGCACGCTCGGAATGTGAGGAAAGCTACTGCAACCCACCACTTAACGTCCTTTTCATGGCGCACAAATGAGTAAACCTACTCATTGTGGGCATTCGCAAACAACAACATAGACGATGTTACTGTTACGTGACATGCACATTTTGTTACAACAAATGTATGTCAATACTTTCCTTCAATTCCTGACTCGGAATCAAAATGCTGGGCAGCGCATGAGCTGTAGCGGTAAACGACCCATAGCTGACTTGCTAGCGTCAGAACCATCGAACCATAGCTGCCAAGACCCTTCTACACCCCCACGCGATGATCCTGGACAACAGGCTGCAACAGAGCAGACTGGCTAAGGAGAATGGATCGAAGAAGGAATGCTAACCCGGTACTCAAAAAATGCTTGCTGAAGTCGTATGTGTTGGACCGAAAGGTGCAAATATCGCAGTAAAGCTTTAAACTACGATACAACGCATTCCGTTCTCTGGACTGCATTCTGCTACTTAAGCCCTTTCAGAGCTTGGTAGCGGGAGATTAAGAACGAAGCCAAGCCAATCCCTGACTCTAGCATGAAAATTATAATTTAAATTCATAAATATATTGACGTCACTCTCCGATAAACTTACATCTTTCTTAATCTGGTGAATTCTCAGTTTATACCCGGTAAGCAATTATAAAGCGTAGACATTTATATTAATTGTGATACAGAAAGGAACTCGGACTGCATATTTCTGGGAGATGCACATTTTGTGTGGAAGAGGCGTTTGTGGCTGGAGTGCCAAAGTTTAGCCACCCTTGTTAAATGTGATGCAGGAATAAATGGTAAATGTGATGCAAGAATAAATGGTAAATGTGATGCAGGAATAAATGGTATATGTGATGCAGGAATACATTAATGAATACCTGGTTTAATCCGGTGATCGGGAAAATAAAAAGAATGCGTGCATTCCTAACAAACTTTGTATAATATTGTACGATGTGTGATTCAGTCATGATGTCAAATTAACCGACACCAACGGCATGTAGACCAGTGCATCTCAGAATGTTCGGTGCGAAAGGTCGACATGGATTTCAGATAAATTGATCCAGTCTAACGCTGGTCTGTTTATTGATTATTGGTGTAGCAGTTTGAAACGAATGCAAAATATAAGCATTTATTAAAATCTCAGGGGATTCCCGATTTAAAGTTTAATCATTTATATATAGAAAGAGTTCCACTCAGTTTTATATGAAACACATGAGATATTTCTATATTTTCATCGAGAGACAATCGAGTTCTTTTTTTTTAATAGTTGGAAGCGAGGAACATCTAAAATGTTTGTCCAGTTTCTTGACGTCGTTTACGAACCAGCACCGTTCCACGTAATGCCATTTTGGGAAACAATGGTCTAAACAGTGTTTCACTACATTTTTACGGTATCGGGCCGGTGAAACCAGGAAATAATTTTCGTAGACCGGAAAAAACAGGAAATAATTTTCGTGTACCGGTGAAAACAGGAAATATATTTCGCAAACCTCTAAAACAAAAACATTATCTACACTATTAGTTCTAGAAATCTAATATTATCAAATGGATATGCTATAGTTATTTAAAATAACAAGAAACCTAGCAGTAAATAAAAATACGAATAAAAGAAGGTCGTGAGCTTTTGAGAAAGTAACATTTAACTGACAAGAAGTTAGTGTGTTGCTTTGCGAAATCTGTTGGTGTTTCTTTACTAATATATTTGATAACTGACTGCAGGCTTGTTTCTGATAGAGTAAGTGCTGCATTAATATCCATTGGGTTTCTCTGTTTGGTTGTGATCACTGACAAACGAGTTGAAAAAGTCTTCTTATACAAATTGGTAGTGAAAATACGATCGACAATTTAATAGGTATGTAACTGAGAGATGAACTTTCGTTTCCCAATGATATCCAAAATTGAAGTATTGTGTCCGAAAAGTATGGATACTTCAGTAGCTGACGACATTTATATTAAAATTAGCCAAGCAAAGCTGAGATTACCTCAATGCGATCTCCGCAGTTAATGGGTTAAGCCTAATAATTTTTTTTAGCAGACCGGACGGACCTTTCTGAGGACCGAAGTAGTCTAGACCCCAAATACCAGCCCTTATCATTGTAAGCCCACCTATTAACTTCTCCGTACGATAAGACTAAGGAATTTCCAAAAGCAGCAGACTTAACAGGAGCCCTTAACTAGGTAATCTAATGGCGTCTCTTTATTAAATTGCCACTTGTGTTGTCCATACACATACTCGCAGGACTTATTACGGTTAGTAATTGGATATCAACAGTGCCTGGCTTAAAGAGACCAACGATAATCATGGCGTAGTTTATGTATACAGGCAACAGAGCATTCCACCTGCTTTCTTCTAGCCGTCTTCTGTTATTCTCCTTCTTGTGCATGCTTGTCCCTTGTTTCCCTTCAGACGAAGTATAGGGTCACCACTAGAGTTTGTGTCCTTTTGGAAGACTTCGCCAAAGTGTTGTGCGTGCTTTTGTCGTTGTGGTTTATATCTTACATAATGAGGTCACTAGTTGGACACACTTTCTTGTATTAGTTGCCGCTAAAAACATCCAATGCAGTGTATCAACAAACTCCCCCCATTTCACTATGTCTGGCGAACAATTTTAATTTCAGCTTCATTAGTTTTCAGCCAAATTAGTTTACGTTGACCTTGTATATGGCGGCCACAGCCAAGCAGTTCAGACGATGGTATTAGGATCCCCCTTTTTTGAGGACGCGGCTTATCCAATTCCAACTAGTTCGAGTAACGATTTAATTATTTCTTCATGTTACCCTTCTTCGCGATTTGTTCGCTCATTGAGTTTGACACCGTCAGACAAGTTCCCGAGATGAACTCCACCATTGTTAGAAGCTCCTCTTTCGAATCATACAATACTTAGTTCAGTGGTGTCATTTGACCAGTCTTACACAACTGGTTATAGAGAAGGAAGTTCTGTCAAACTATCTGCAGTCTCTTATTTCTTCATGCTAAAAGGTATTCTGAAATTTAATAATATTTTTTTTTTAAATTTTGCTTAGATGTTTGCCTCACTAGTTTCTACTGGCGGAGGCGCGCCATTTTCCACCCCAGACCGTAGTCAATTGGGCGATATCAGTACGCATAAACCAGTGCTTGAGAAGTGCAATCAATCTTCGTGTGTGTGTGTGTGTGTGTGTGTGTGTGAACCATCTATGTGGGGGAAGTGCAATCAATCTTCTTTGTGTGTGTGTGTCTCTCTGTCTGTGTGTGTGTGTGTGTGTGTGTGCGTGTGCATGTGCGCGTGCGTGCGTGCGTGTGTGTGAACCATCTATGTGGGGGAAGTGCAATCAATCTTCTTGTGTGTGCGCGTGTGTGTCACTGGGTGGGGAGAGGGACGTGCAATTTTCATATTTGTGTGTATGTGTGGGTGCGCGTGGGTGGGTGTGTGCGTGCGTGTGTGTGTGTGTGTGCGTGCGAGCATGTGTGTGTATGTGTAACTGGGTAGGAAGGGGGTCGTGCAATCTACATATGTGTGTGTGCACGGATGTGTGTGCGTGCGAGCGCGTGTGTGTGTGTGCGTGCGTGCGTGTGTGCGTGTGTGCGTGCGTGCGTGCGTTTGTGTCTCTCTCTCTCCTTCTCATCTTGGGGAGAAAGATCATGAGTCTATGTATCTACTCACATAAAGAACACGAGACCACTTGTTCAGCAACAGGAAAATTATATTCACCCTAGACATCTGAAGTAGGGGCGCTAAGCATTGCTGCATGAACCATAAACAACAAATCGGGCTAATAGTAGCAGGATCTATTCCTTAAAGGTGCCATGTCAATTCTACTAACACTCAATAATGATAAACTGTCAATACTCAAAGACAAGAAAAGGCTAGTGCTAGCGTATACCATCACGCAGTGTGCGTACCAACGAGACAGCAGAAGAAGGTGAACAATGACCACCTTCCAAGAAAAGAAAACGCATATCCAAGCTACAAGGAAAGTCGACCCACAAATGAGGACTTTCCCTACCTTGATCGAGCGAAGCAGATGACCCTGTTCTTCATGAGAACATCACACAGCAGCTTGAATAGCCACTTACAGATTCAAACGGGCCCCATTACCAATGTGTAGGTGCAGATAAGCAACTTGGAAATGAGAACATTTATTACACCACTGTTGGGGAAGTAAGACTAACGTCTGGTCAGACACAATATGCTGAAAAGACATGTTAGGATCAGACAAAACATACTAGCCAAGACCCTCACCCCGGTTTCCTAGCAGCCCTCACTAGAAACGGGCTGTTTCCATGGCAATCTGGCTAACGGGGTGAGATCGACGTGATCCCCGTAGTAGTGAGTGACACGCAGATGAAGACAAGCATAGCACAACCGTCTGGCGGACTCCGGTCCACCTTCATCAGCAAGTTCGGGATGTCGGGAAAACTACTGCAACCCGCCACTTAACGTCCTTTTCAGGGCGCACACAAAAGCAACCTACTCATTGTGAACATTCGCAAACAACAACAACAACACGACTGATGTTCATGCAACCACCTACTGAGCACTGGTCCGCTTAGATAAACCTTCCCACAAAGCTGTTCGGGAGCCCTGAACAACTCTCGGTCATGGCAACCTTTATCGTGAGAACTGGACTTCGCGTGTAAACATAATCAACACAATGTTGAACGAGAAGAGGACAAGAAGGTATGCAGAACAGGCATGATAACAGACCGACTGCCAGACTGGGAGAATGGCGTAAGCTAGCGGCAACTGACAGTGCAGCATGAGGTCAACACTCTTCAGGGACAGAGCGACACGGAGAGGCATAGCGACACAGAGAGGTAGAGCGACACAGAGTGGCAGAGCGACACAGAGAGGTAGAGCGACACAGAGAGGTAGAGCGACACAGAGTGGCAGAGCGACACAGAGAGGTAGAGCGACACAGAGTGGCAGAGCGACACAGAGAGGTAGAGCGACACAGAGAGGTAGAGCGACACAGAGAGGTAGAGCGAGCGACACGGAGAGGCAGAGCGACACGGAGAGGCATAGCGACACATGGAGACAGAGCCACACAGCGTGGCAGAGCGACACAGAGAGGCAGAGCGACACAGAGAGGTAGAGCGACACAGAGAGGTAGAGCGAGCGACACGGAGAGGCATAGCGACACATGGAGACAGAGCCACACAGCGTGGCAGAGCGACACAGAGAGGTAGAGCGACACAGAGAGGTAGAGCGACACAGAGAGGTAGAGCGAGCGACACGGAGAGGCAGAGCGACACGGAGAGGCATAGCGACACATGGAGACAGAGCCACACAGCGTGGCAGAGCGACACAGAGAGGCAGAGCGACACGGAGAGGAAGAGAGACACATAGAGACAGAGCCACACAGCGTGGCAGAGCGACACGGAGAGGTAGAGAGACACATAGAGACAGAGCCACACAGCGTGGCAGAGCGACACGGAGAGGTAGAGAGAGACATAGAGACAGAGCCACACAGCGAGGCAGAGCGCCATGGAGAGGCAGAGCGACACGGAGAGGCAGAGCGACACGGAGAGGCAGAGCGACACGGAGAGACAGAGCGACACGGAGAGGCAGAGAGACACATAGAGACAGAGTCACACAGCGTGGCAGAGCGACACAGAGAGGTAGAGAGACACACAGAGAGTCAGAGTGACACGGAGAGGCAGAGCGATACCGAGAGGCAGAGCGACACGGAGAGGCAGAGCGACACGTAGAGGCAGAGCGACACGTAGAGGCAGAGCGATGCAGAGAGGCAGAGCGACACGGAGAGGCAGAGCGACACGGAGAGGCAGAGCGATGCAGAGAGGCAGAGCGACACGGAGAGGTAGAGAGACAAGAGAGGCAGAGCGACACGGAGAGGTAGAGAGACACAGAGAGGCAGAGAGACACAGAGAGGCAGAGCGACACAGAGAGGCAGAGCGATGCAGAGATGCAGAGCGACACAGAGTGGCAGAGCGACACAGAGAGGCAGAGAAGTGACAGTGGTTGTGAGATAGATCGACAGAGGGAGGAACAGAGTGTGGCAGAAAAGAATACAGCACGGCAGAGACAGAATAGCAAGGAGGGGGAGAGGAAAGTCCGGACAAAGGGAAAGAGTTTGATAGAGAGGCAAAGTGATAGGGGCAGAGTCTGGAGTGAGGGATACCGAGTCAGAGGGTGAGGGATACCGAGTCAGAGGGTGAGGGATACAGAGTCAGAGAGTGAGGGATACAGTGTCAGAGAGTGAGGGATACAGAGTCAGAGGGTGAGGGCTACAGAGTCTGAGAGTGAGGGATACAGAGTCAGAGAGTGAGGGATGCAGAGCCAGAGAGTGAGGGATACAGAGTCAGAGAGTGAGGGAGACAGTGCGTGTGTGTGTGTGTGTGTGTATGCGCGCGCGAGTGAGACAGGGGCAGAGAATGGTGGAGACATAGAATCTTGCGAGGGAGACAGTGTAGCAGAGGGTGAGGGAGACAGAGAAGGAAAGAGTGAGGGAGACAGAGAGTCTGAGAGTTATGGAGACATAATATGTGAGGGAGGCAGAGGTAGAGCGTTAGAGAGACAGTCACTGTGATGGAGACAGTAAAGTAGAGAGTGGAGAAGATAGAGAGTGAAGGAGACAGGCAGGCAGAGTGTGGAAGGCAGAAATGAAAACAGATCCAGAGAGTGAGGGAGACATGGTTAAATAGTGAGGGAGGAAGAGTGTTAAAGAGTGGAAGGCAGAAATGAAAACAGATCCAGAGAGTGAGGGAGACATGGTTAAATAGTGAGGGAGGAAGAGTATTAGAGAGTGGAAGGCAGAAATGAAAACAGATCCAGAGAGTGAGGGAGACATGGTTAAATAGTGAAGGAGGAAGAGTGTTAGAGAGTGGAAGGCAGAAATGAAAACAGATCCAGAGAGTGAGGGAGACATGGTTAAATAGTGAGGGAGGAAGAGTGTTAGAGAGTGGAAGGCAGAAATGAAAACAGATCCAGAGAGTGAGGGAGACATGGTTAAATAGTGAGGGAGGAAGAGTGTTAGAGAGTGGAAGGCAGAAATGAAAACAGATCCAGAGAGTGAGGGAGACATGGTTAAATAGTGAGGGAGGAAGAGTGTTAGAGAGTGGAAGGCAGAAATGAAAACAGATCCAGAGAGTGAGGGAGACATGGTTAAATAGTGAGGGAGGAAGAGTGTTAGAGTGTGGGCCAGAAGCAGAGGATAAAAAATAGAGAAAGAAGTATGCAAAGAAGACCACATCTAAAGTTATGAAAAAGCTCGCAGTTAAATCATAAGGCCTGTTGGATTTCTGCGAGAGATGTGGGGTCACGGGGTTACATTCCTGGCAGGCTGGAGGAGGCCAGCCGGAAACATGAGAAATGATGAGATTGGGCTGGGAGGTGGTTGAGACACGGACAATGAGGGAGGAGGGACGTGGGGAATATTATCAGAGATACAGGGAGGTACACGGACAAGTATTTTAATTGAGGCTCAAGGTTGGAGCATTTGGGGAAAATCCCCATCCTTGAACCACACAAATATTAAACACTGTTCTTCTCATCCACACCCCCACCCCCACCCCCCAAAAAAAAAACCACCCCAGATATTGCCGTCGGAGATGAAGGATCTGACTTCATTTCCGAGGTTGAATTATTTCTTCTTTTTTTTTATATTTGGTGGAGTGACAAATTAATGTCATTTCTACCTTGCTTTCCCTAACGAAAAGCCAGGTAACCATTTACAGTTGGATAACTAAGAAAACTTATCTTAGAAAATTGTTGAACACTAGCTAGGAGAAATTCATAACCAACAGAACCAACATAGTTTCATCACTCATCAGAAAAAGACGGTGGGCATGTTCTTAGAATGGACAGCAACCGACTCCCTCTGCGAGCGTGTATGTGGTCACCATCCGGCAGCAGGGAAAGAGGATGCCCGGAAGAAACTCTCCACAGATCAATCGTCAGAGGCCCAGGAAATAGAAGATGCCTACCAGGCACAGAAACACACAGTAGCTGTTTGGGTGGATCTGGAAAAGGCATTTGACAAAGTCTGGAAAGATGGACTTAGAGTCAAGCTAAGAAGAAGTGATGTTTTTGGAAAAATGTACAAGGGGATCAACCACTACCTCAAACAAAGAACGGCCAGAGTCCAAGTACAAGGGCAGATGAGCAAAAAGGTGACACTCGAGCAGGGAGTACCCCAAGGGGGAGTACTGTCACCCACACTCTTCCTGGTGTATATAAACGACATTACAGAGAATATACCAAGAAGAGTCCATAGCTCAATGTTTTGCAGATGATCTGGCTATGTGGACCTCTGAAAAGAATCTCACCATAGCAAGAAATCGGATGCAGCAGGCCCTAACATCGCTGGAAGAGTGGGCGAACTCATGGCTGGTCAAAATAAACGAGGAGAAAACCACATGCACAATATTCTCGCTTTCATTAAAACCCCAAAATACCAAGTTTAAATGGCAAATTCCTGCAGCCAAACGACAACCCAAACTATCTGGGAGTCACATTTGACCGGCGCATGACATGGAAAAGTCAGATCGAGAGAAACCGAATGAGAGCCAGAGAAAGAATGGCAATCATGAGGAAACTTGCTGGCACAAGCTGGGGAGCAGACAAAAGCATACTAAAGAAACTGTACACTGGAAGAGTGAGACCAGTTCTCGAGTATGGCATTGCGGCATGGACAACAGCAGCAAAGGCGAACTTCGATAAAGTTAGCAAACTTCAAAACCAAGCCATGAGAGTTATAACAGGAGGCATGAAGTCAACGCCAATTGTAGAACTTGAAAAGATTACAAAACTGCAATCCATGACCGATAGAAGAGACTGCAGAGCCCAGCTGCAGTCAGAGAAACTCCGAAGACTGACTGACCATCCAATGCACCAGAGACTAAACAATTTGGGAAATGGGAAACTAAAGCGGAGAAACTTTGCAGAAATAGCCAAAGCAAAGATGCACGAAGATCCCATAAACGCACTAACAACACCAAAACCCATCACTACTGTACGAAAACCTACTTGGAGGCAGGATATATTTCCAGAGGCGGTAGAAAATATACCAGGTATTGCAAACAAAAACTGCCAGACTGAAAATGAAAGGAGAGATACTACCCTAAGCTTTATATCGAAAAACTACCCAAGCATGGACTGGACCCATGCATACACCGACGGTTCTGTAACAAACACTACACAGAACGGAGGGGCAGGAGCATTCCTGAACCTACCAAATGGCAGACAAATAACACTGTCATTCGCTACTGGTAAGTACACAAGCAATTTCAGAGCGCAGGCAGAGGCACTGAGGGCGGCAGTGGAAGAAATGGTGACACACAAAGAAAATGAAAGCCATATAGTCCTGCTTACAGATGCGCTCGCCGTAGTCACAGCGCTAAAAAGCCAGAAAAACACTGAGCTTAATGATTTAGAGCAGCACTCTGCCAACTGTGCCAGTAGTCCGCACCAAAAAGGGTAGTGGTACAGTGGGTCCCATCACACTGCAACATCCAAGGCAACGAGGAGGCAGACAGACTGGCAAAAGAAGGTGCAAGACTACCACAAACAGATACTAGTATGACGCACGAAGAGTCAAAACGGCTTATCAAAGCCAGATACATGACCAAATGGGAAACCGAACATACTGGTTACACCAAAAACGATGCCTATTACCAGTTGAACAGAAGAGAGCAGGTCGTTGTCTTCAGACTTCGCACTGGCCACAATAGACTGAGGTACCACCTATTCAACAAATTAAAGATAGGTGGTACCGACGAATGCCCGTGCGGTACCGGTAAAATGACCGCTGAACATCTGCTGCAGAACTGCCCGACATACGAAGATCAGAGAAAGCAGATGTGGCCATCACCAGTGGAACTGCAAGACAAGCTCTATGGCAGTGTCGACAGCCTCAGGATGACCGCCGCTTTTTTCGAAAAAATAATGGTTACTGTCTGACTGCGTACGAAGAAGAAGAAGACAATCGTCAGAGAGGGCTATATTATGGGCTCGAACGTAATTCACGAACTGAAAAGAGTGACGTCACACAGATCAAACCAGAGAGCACTGTTTCCGCGTTAGGTGCCGTGTTTGGTACAGCCAAGATCTCAAAAGATGCTAGTAACGGAAGCCTGCCACAACAACAGAGAAGTGAACAAAATCAGAATACCGGAAACAAAGAAGGACACATGGCCAGACAAGCGCTGGATAGAGTTACAAATAACCACAGACTCATAGAATTACTCATTTAGAATAAATATCCCATTTGGCGTCTGAAAGCGTAAGAAGGAGATTGAGAATGGAACGGATGTAATTCATTACTGAGTGGTGGAGCAACATGGACAATGAAAAAGCAGGAGTTGGAAGAGGGGGAGTGGTGCTGAAGGTGGAGGAGTATGAGGAGACGGTGACGGAAGTGATGGAGGGGGAAGACTGTTTGGAATAGGAAATGAAGAAGAAGAAGACAGAAGAATGAAGAATTAAAAATAATAAAGAACGAAAAAAAGAATGAAGAGGAGAGGAGAAGAAGAAGAAAAAGAAAAAGAAGAAGAAGAAGAAGAAGAAGAAGAAGACCAAAATATAATTATATTATTAGAACTGGCTGATATCTTTATTGGTTTCCTTCTGGGTCAAAATGCTAGGAGGTCAATATATTTTCCCCCTCTTTTGATTGCTCTGTCTATATATTGCGTGTTTATCTTCTCTTTTCTCTGTGCCCACCTCCTCCTCTCTCTCTTTCTATGTCTCTTTCTCTCTCTCTCATTCATCTCTTTCTATCTCTAACCTCTCTCTGGCTATGTATCTCTATTTCTATCTCCAACTCTTCATGTGGGTGTGGGCGTAGGTGGGTGTGTGTGTATGTGTGTGTCTGTGGTGTGCGTGTGTCCCTCTCTCTGTCTATATTTGTTTGTGCGCATCTCTGTTCTGATATCTCTGTCCGCGTGCACCTCGCTCTGTCTACATCTATGTATCTCTCTTCTCTATCCGTGTTCAACTCTATGTATCTCTCTTCTCTATCCGTGTTCAACTCTATGTATCTCTCTTCTCTATCCGTGTTCAACTCTATGTATCTCTCTTCTCTATCCGCGTTCAACTCTATGTATCTCTCTTCTCTATCCGTGTTCAACTCTATGTATCTCTCTTCTCTATCCGTGTTCAACTCTATGTATCTATTCGGTTCGTAAAAATTGTTCTTGCCCCTTCTCACCATCCCTCTGTTTATCTCCATTTCTTCCTGCTCATCCTTCTCTCTCCATCTGTCTCCCTCTTGTTTTGCCATCTCCCTTTCTTTTTGCCCACCTCTCATGCGCATATTGCCATCCATATGTCCCCCTCCTCTTCCATCTCTCTCTCTCTCTCTCTCTCTCTGCGCACACCACTCTCAATCTCCATCTCTGTTCATTGTAACTCTACTTTTCTTTGGTTTTCCATCCGTCTGTCTTCCTCGCTCTCTATATTCATCCCTCTGTATCTGTCCATCCTTTTTTCTCCCTTTCTTCCACTCTACCTCTCCGTCAATCCTACAACTGTTACGCTCTATTAACCCGGCTATTTCTACCCGTCTCACCACACGCCAACATTTATCTCCCATCTGAAACTCCCTCCGTCATCCCCAACATCTCTCACGAATCTTTCTCGAGTCAGCTTCACCTTCTAAGAAAGTCTTAACATTCTTCTCCGGAACCAGACCCTCGTATCAGCAGGCCTAGCCACCCTGACGTCAATCCTTTTTTAACAACTGAACGTGTTCTGAGCACTTCTGCGCCTCAGATCGTTGCTCTTCTTTCGCGTAACCTCTGAGGTGGTAGGGTCACCATGTCTGACTTTAGAGATTCCCCCAGAGACCCATCTGTCAGCTTATATCGAAACGTGGGGATGTGTGTGTAATCTTCTTTCGTGTGCCGTCTATACGACCATTGTTGTTTTCAATCCATACCTCAGAAGAGTTTCTTAAACGGTCCCCTCATCACTTTCTTGGACTGCCTATTGTTCTCAATCAGCTATCTGGTGTATACGCTCGGTCATTTAAATATAATTATCTGCGATGTTCCTTAAAGTACAGTCAATACATAGTTTGTTTTTTTTTTCCCCCTTGCTGTTAATCAGATATCTGGTGTTATACACTTGTAGAACGAGGAGGTTTGTAGGCATTCTTGTAATATTTTCAAACCATTTAATTATATGTATAGTATGTTATGCATGGATTTGTTTCCACGTTCTGTTTATTTACGCTATGCATGGCTTTGTTTCCACGTTCTGTTTAAATACGCTATGAATGGCTTTGTTTCCACGTTCTGTTTAAATACGCTATGCATGGCTTTGTTTCCACGTTCTGTCTAAATACACTATGCATGGCTTTGTTCCCACGCTCTGTTTATATACACTATGCATGGCTTTGTTCCCGCGCTCTGTTTATATACACTATGCATGGCTTTGTTCCCACGCTCTGTTTATGTACATTATGCATGGCTTTGTTCCCACGCTCTGTTTATATACAATTTGCAAGGCTTTGTTCCTACGCTCTGTTTATATACACTATGCATGGCTTTGTTTCCACGTTCTGTTTAAATACGCTATGCATGGCTTTGTTTCCCCGTTCTGATTATATACGCTATGCATGGCTTTGTTTCAACGTTCTGTTTAAATACGCTATGCATGGCTTTGTTTCCACGCTCTGTTTATATACAATATGCAAGGCTTTGTTCCCGCGCTCTGTTTATATACACTATGCATGGCTTTGTTCCCACGCTCTGTTTATGTACACTATGCATGGCTTTGTTCCCACGCTCTGTTTATATACACTATGCATGGCTTTGTTCCCACGCTCTGTTTATATACACTATGCATGGCTTTGTTCCCACGCTCTGTTTATGTACACTATGCATGGCTTTGTTCCCACGCTCTGTTTATATACACTATGCATGGCTTTGTTCCCACGCTCTGTTTATGTACACTATGCATGGCTTTGTTCCCACGCTCTGTTTATTTACAATTTGCAAGGCTTTGTTCCCGCGCTCTGTTTATATACACTATGCATGGCTTTGTTCCCACGCTCTGTTTATTTACACTATGCATGGCTGTTTCCACGTTCTGTTTAAATACGATATGGTGCTTCTAATGAAAACCTTAAAAGTGGGATAGCAATTAAACACATCATGCCTTTGTATTGTAATGTGTTAATATGGTTGCTAATGATGTCAAGAGTGTCGCGCATGTGCCATCACGGTACAGACGAACAAGAAGACTTCATAATTGCAGTAACAAGATGGCCTCCCCACTATTGACATGCACCATAGAGGAGCAGTGTTCTGTTATCCGTTATTGAGCAGCCAAGAAGTGAAACCTATAGAAATTCATCGGCGAATGAGGGTCCGGAGCATGCTTTTCGCTCCAGCAAGTATATGAGTGGAGTAGGCAGTTCCAAAATGGCGTGAGTTCGTGACAGGCTGTTCACAACCGGGTTATGCACACCGAATAGTGACACCAGAGACGAGTGCCACCGTTGACCGCCTAGTAAAAGACAATAGACGACTGACTGTGAGTGAAAGGCATGTATCACCATGCAGGATCCTCATTCGCCGATAAATTTATATAGGTTTCACTCCTTCGCTGCTTAAAAAAAAGCAGATAACATTACGCTGCTCTTTTTTGGTGCATGTCAATAGTGGGAAGGTCATTTTGTGACTGAAATTATGACGTCTTCTTGGTCGTCTGTACCGTGATAGCACGTGCAGGACACTCTCGACACCCTTAGCAACCATATTAACAAGTTAGATTACTAAGGAGTGGTTTTTCTCATTTCAATCCCACTTTTAAGGTTTTCATTTTAAGTCACATCTTACACTTTGCATGGCTTTGTTCCCACAATCTGTTTATATATGCTACGCATGACTTATTTCCCATGTTGTTTATATACGCTTTGCGTGGCTTTGTTCCCACAATCTGTTTATATACGCTTTGCATGGCTTTGTTCCCACAATATGTTTATATATGATTTGCATGGCTTTGTTCCCACAATCTGTTTATATATACTACGCATAACTTTTTCTCATTTTGTTTATATACGCTATGTTTGGCTTTGTCGCCATTTGGTTTATATACGCTATGCATGGCTTTGTTCCCGTTTTATGTTTATATAAATTATGCATGGCTTTGTTCCCATTTTATGTTTATATACGCTATGCATGGCTTTGTTCCTACATTCTGTTTATAGATGTTATGCATGACTTTGTTCCCACTCTCTGTCTGATTTCTACATTTTCTAACTGTTCCTTCAAGAGTCAATGCTCTCTCTTGGCAATCATCCCGATTTGTAATATTATGCAGACGATATTCAACTACGTGCATGCCACTGCAGATTGAGATACCACCTGTTCAATGCATGACAGATCGGATACACGGATACGAGTTAGTTTGAGAAGACAGGCAGTAGATCAAGTTATCTAAGACGGTTGGCTTAACGTCGGGAACAGAATAACAGAACGATATGTTCTAGTTCTATTCTAGGGTAGACTGTCTGACGACAACAACGTTTAGGAAAGAAATAGATGTGGTTATTCGAGGGATAAGGTGTACGCCTACCAGAGACGTCTAGAACTGGCTGCAAAGTTTATGAGCACAAAACTAGATGTGGTTTCTTGATGAATATGCTTTACGGAGAAGAGAGAAGAGGTTGGTATTTAGTAGTGTTTAGCGCCTGGAATCTGTTAACGTGGAGAAAGAGAAGAATGAGTTTGACGGTTTGAAATGCAGTAAGTCAAGCATAGCACAGCTGTCTGGAGGATCGCGGTCCGCCGTCATCAGCATAGAACCCGCCATGTAACGCCTTTTTGTTGCACACTAACGAGTAAACTGAACTCTTTGTGGACATTAGACAACAACAAACAACAAAAATATAGATGGCAGGGGAGGAAGCCTAACGTCTGGTCAGGCAACACATACTGATCTGACATGTAAGTCAGGGTCAGACAAAACATACTGATCTGACATGTAAGTCAGGGTCAGACAAGACATACTGATGTGAAATGTAAGTCCGGGTCAGACAAAACATACTGATCTGACATGTAAGTCAGGGTCAGACAAGACATACTGATATGACATGTAAGTCAGGGTCAGACAAGACATACTGATCTGACATGTACGTCAGGGTAAGGCAAAACATACTGATCTGACATGTTAGTCAGGGTCAGACAAAACATACTGATCTGACATGTTAGTCAGGGTCAGACAAAACATACTGATCTGACATGTAAGTCATGGTAAGGCAAAACATACTGATCTGACATGTACGTCAGGATAAGGCAAAACATACTGGCCAAGACCCTGCACCTCGACTTTCACGTAGTTCTCCCTGGAAACAGCCTGTTCTTTTTGGCAGTCTGGCTAACTAGGTGTGGTATCAACGTGATAACGGTAGTAGTGAGTGACACGCAGATGAAGCCAAGCATAGTACAACCGCCCGGAGTACCCTTTTTCACCTTCATCAGCACGATAAGGATGTGAGTAAAGCTACTACAACCAGTCACATACCGTCCTGTACAGGTCGCAGAAAAGAGTCAACTTACTCATTGTGGGCATTCATAACAACAACATAGATTGCAATTTCCACGGTAGAAATAAATGCAACTATTTGAGAGCAAACGAAAGAGGTCTCAGTTCTTTCTTAGGTGAGAGTTATCAGTTCATGTTCTCATTCTTGTGCTTTCCGTAACTGTAAGTATGGTACCTATTTACAGCCGGATGAACCGGCGCCAGTCGAGATCAGCGTAGTAAACCCTGAGCCTTTGCAACAAAATGTCGAGAATATGAGATTATTTGAACTCGTTTTCGTGAGTGTCTGAATAAGTAATAGAAGTTGTTGTTTTTTTAATTCACACTGCAGAGAAACTGGAGAGGCAAAGAACCAGTTGTCCATGCTTACCGAATATATGGTTTCCATAATATGGTATACTGCCTGATATCCGTTGTACTTAGTTCTTGGTTCTCCTCTGTGTTGTTCTAGTTTGCCAGTTATTGATAAAGGTCTACTTAGTAAGAAACGATGTTGTTTTTATTTGGTTGCCTATGTTTAAACCGAGTGCGCTGTACTATGTTTTTCGCGATACTTCACAGTGCATGCGACTTCCGAACCCATGTTTTTAATCGATTCACTTAGAACCTTGTTATTTCATGAATTCGAACGAATGTTAGTTTGATTTGTGAGCCGTGCCAGTAACCACTATGCTACGACACTTTTATCCTCCCCGTCCTGAATCGTCGGTTTAAGTCTGTTTCGGTTGTCTGTGTAAAACGAGCTAATTAACCGTGCTTGCATTTCATCCATTTCAACTTACGTCTCTATGTCTACTAATCTATGAACATCATGGGCTATGATATACAAATCCTTAACTAGCATACGGTTGCTTTAATTTCTTTTCTTCCAAACATGTTTTCGTGAAGCCAGATAATTTGTGACAAATGCGTTCGCTCTGCACTCACAAAGCTTCTCAGAGCGCTTCAGTAGACACAGCTGTATATTGGTACCAGGCAAAGACAGGCAGCTAGAAAGAGAAATGGCCACTCCCTCTCATACAAATATGGAACTAGTAAAATCACTAACACTTCATCACCGACATCAGCGCCTGTTGTGGGGGTTACCGTAAGAGAAGATCATATCCACCGGTACAGTATAAAGTCGCCTTCTGTTCGCCACGTCGGGTTATCTACGGATGCGATTACCCTGGCCGTCCTTTTAGAAACGTCGCCTAACCTTCGAGGCGTGCGCGGAATCCCAAACTTATGTTACTCGCGAAGGCTTATTAGCCTGTATCTATTTATAGGCCTGTGTTATGTCTGCATCCATCTGACATATGCGTGTGGTGTGTGAGCATTTATACATACTCGCTAAGAGCGTCTGGACTAGCGTCAAACCAGAGGACACACAAAAACCAATACCCTACGGCCTGTCCGCGTTGTACACATGGAAGCACATTATGTTACAGCAGCCTGGCGAACGAAGTGGAGATTGATACTGTGATCCCAAAGGTACTGAGAAGCCCAGCACGGGACAACAACCAGGACGGCCCAAGCATATCTTTATCAGTACACGTGGGGATAAACAAAAATCCTATGTAAACTGCTAGCAAGGAACCATTGCCAAGAGTGAAGGAACCATTGCCAAAAGTGAAGGAACCATTGCCAAGAGTGAAGGAACCATTGCCAAGAGTGAAGGAACCATTGCCAAGAGTGAAGGAACCATTGCCAAGAGTGAAGGAACCATTGCCAAGAGTGAAGGAACCATTACCAAGAGTGAAGGAACCATTGCCAAGAGTGAAGGAACCATTGCTAAGAATGAAGGAACCATTTCCAAGAGTGAAGGAACTCAATACGAGTAGTTTTGAACAACACCAAAATACACTGAACAAAGAGGAATAAATAACCACGCATGGAATAGGTCAGGGTCCACAAGCTGACACCGTCATGAGAATCGCATAGAATAAAGTTCATTGATTAAAGGCAGTATGACGGCAATGTATCACTGGTTGCAGGAAGCCATGTTAATATTAATTATTTATGTCGGCGCAAAATCATGTCAACTAATCGATGCAACATGTCGCCAATATATGACAGATCACAGGAAGTAAAGTGATATGTCAAGGGACGTAGTATGATGTCATGTCACTTTATAAAGGGCCGGATCAGATCAAGTTAATGCATCGTGGGCCGGATGAGGTCAAGATAATGCATCATGTGCCAGATGGGGTCAAGATAATGCATCATGTGCCAGATGGGGTCAAGTTAATGCATCATGGGCCGGAAGAGGTTTAGATAATGCATCATGTGCCAGATGGGGTCAAGTTAATGCATCATGGGTCAGAAGAGGTCAAGATAATGCATCATGTGCCAGATGGGGTCAAGTTAACGCATCATGTCCCAGATGGGGTCAAGTTAATGCATCATGTGCCAGATGAGATCAAGATAATGCATAACGGATCGGATAAGATCAAGTTAATGCATCAAGGGACGTATGAGGTCCTGTTAATGAATCACAACTGCAGGAAGTAAATTGAATGGATTAATGGCTGCGCGACGGCAAGTTATTTGATCAAGCGACGGATATAATTTAATATATTAGTTAATATATAAATTATAGGGCACAGAAAGGGAACAGAAGATACTTTACACCACATGGTAGAAGAAGCGCTATTGAGGGTTTGTGTTTAGCAATGTATAGCGCCTGGTCTGTTATCTGGTAGAAAGACAAATTGCTACTTTGATGCATTGAACGGCATTTCTAACACGTGTGTTAGTTTTGGTGTTCCCTGCTGTAACGTGTCGTTTCGCAGATATTTCTGGTCAGCAATGGCGATGATGGTGAAGACCAGAATGAAGTAATTTAGTTGATGGCAGCATTATGGTGGTGATGTGGTGATGACGATGGTGATGATAATGATCGTGTTCATGATGATGACGGTGCTGACAATGATGGTGATGATGATGATAATGATCGTGTTAATGATGATGACGGTGCTGACAATGATGATGATGTTGATGATGATGATAATGATCGTGTTCATGATGATGACGGTGCTGACAATGATGATGATGATGACGATGATTAAGGTGATGACGGTGGTGAAAATCACGACACTCATGTTGATAATAATGACGACAATCATGATGTAACGAATACGATAACACGCAGCAGTGAATAGCGCACTAACCACTCCAACCACAAATGTGTGAAACAATCGCAGGGAGAATGTCAGAAGTGATACAAGCCAGTTAAGAAATCTGAGTAGGTTCCGTCGATTTTAATAGACAGAGGGAAGAAATAGGTAAAGTTCAGGAAGATCTGGTTACAAAGCAGGCAGCCGAGCATGGTGATGAATAAGTAATGTCATAGAATGTATACAAGGTGGGCTCACAATGCTCAACGTATAGAACTTGCTTCAGGGCGTCAAGCGTCACATCTCCAGACAAACATCATCGTGCTTGGCTCAATGGATGGAACTCTAGTCCGCACAATACACTTGGCTCAATGGATGGAACTCTAGTCCGCACAAGACACTTGGCTCAATGGATGGAACTCTAGTCCGCACAAGACACTTGGCTCAATGGATGGAACTCTAGTCCGCACAAGACACTTGGCTCAATGGATGGAACTTTATATCTGTAACCAGCATAATACACTTGGCTTAATGGATGGAACTTTATATCTGTAACCAGCACAATACACTTGGCTCAATGGATGGAACTTTATATCTGTAACCAGCACAATACACTTGGCTCAATGGATGGAACTTTATATCTGTAACCAGCACAATACACTTGGCTCAATGGATGGAACTTTATATCTGTAACCAGCATAATACACTTGGCTCAATGGATGGAACTTTATATCTGTAACCAGCACAATACACTTGGCTCAATGGATGGAACTCTATTCCGCACAAGACACTTGGCTCAATGGATGGAACTTTATATCTGTAACCAGCACAAGACACTTGGCTCAATGGATAGAACTTTATATCTGTAACCAGCACAAGACACTTGGCTCAATGGATATAACTTTATATATCTAGCCAGCACAATACACTTGGCTCAAGAGATAGAACTATATATCACCAACCAACACAACACACTTGGCGCAGACTGTGACTGTCTTTATTAGGTAACTTGCGTTTGAATGTATTGTATATCTGAGGCACCAGTATATCTGTCTTCAAGATACATTTGTTTGCGGTGCTACTCATTAACCTTCGGCTGTCCCCGGCCTACATGTAAGACATCAGTTATTCGTTGCTGGAGTTGCACTTCTAGAAGAGGTGTCTTACCGTACTGATCATGGAACATCTACCATATAGAATTTAGCAGTAGTCATTTTCAAACACAAATCATATTTTTAACAGGTATCAAGATGCTGAAAAGTGCATGAGCTGCAGGGGTCGGCGATCTATAGCAGACTGCTAACGCCAGGGCCAGCGAACTAGGCCTGCCAAGACCCTTATACACCTCCATGCTGTGATCCTGGATAACGAGCTGCAACACAGCAGACTGGCTAAGGAAAATGGATCGAAAAGAGAAGACTAACCCGGTACTCAAAAATGCTTCCTGAAGTCGGATGTATCAGACCGAAAGGTGCAAATATCGCAATCAAGCTGTAAACTACGACACGAGGCATTTCGTTCACCGGACTAGATACTGCTACTTGCAAAGTCCTTTACGTGGCTTGGTAGCGGGAGATAGAGAACGAACGAAGAAGAAGAATGTAACATTGTTGAGCAGTTTCATGCCTGCCACAACACATTTGTGAAACGAGACGTTACAGAAGGGAACACCTTAACTAGAGATGTACCAATCTTAAAACTACCAACCAAGCTATTAAAGTAACAATCCAGTCTTTCTCCAGGCTAACAGACACCAGACGTTAGACACTGCCTGGACCAGACCAGCAGACACCATATAATTCCACAGAATCAGCCCCGACATAAAGGTAAACATTTCGAAATAACAAACAAGGACGCTTGTTCCCAATAAAGAAGAAGATTAGCTTGTACCTGTTAACTAGCCCATTCAAATACTAACATTCCCACATCTTGTACTTGTTGTTAATCATGTATTTTTGGATGATTCTGACGAGGCATTCAACCTTCAACCACAGAGACTTTGTATATAGCAGGGCGTGCTCACCATTCTGGTGGTGATAGCAGTCAGCTTGAAAGTATCCCTACATTGGGCTGAAATGCTGTACATTATAGTGTACATGTCTGCCGAAGACGGATGTGTCGGACCGAAAGGTCCAAATATCACAGTCAAACTGTAAACTAGAGACACAACGCATTGGGTTCTCCGGACTACACCCTGCTACTTACAAATTAAAAAGTCCTATTCAGGGCTTAGTAGCGGGAGATTGAGAACGAGCGCAGAAAAAGAGGAGGAGGAGGGAGGAAGAAGAGGCGAGGAGGAAGAGGAAGAAGAGGCGAGAAGGAAGAGGAAGAAGAAGGAGGAGGAGGAGGAGGGAGAGAAGACGAGAGAAGAGAAGGAAAAAAGAAGGAAGAAGGAAGAAAGAAAGAAGAAAGGAAGAAGAAAGGAAGAAAGGAACAAAGGAAGAAAGACAGAAAAAAAGAAAGAAGGAAGAAGGTAGAAAGAATGAAGGAAGGAAGGAGGAAGGAAGAAAAAAGGAAGGAAGGAAAGAAGGGTGGACGGAGAAGGAAGGAAGGAAGGAAGGAAGGAAGGAAGGAAGGAAGGAAGGAAGGAGAAGAAGAAGTGTACATGTCAGAGCACTAGTATTTTACAAACAACTAAAATAAAAGTGTAAGTAGCTAATTAGTTTTGTTTGGAAATTATAACAGTGGTTCACTAAAAGGAATTTACAGACAAGCAAACTCTGGCGACCACCATGCAGATGCAGCCTCTGTATCCCCTGTATCGACCCCAGTCTGGTTTAGCTCCAGCGTGACAGCTGTGTGAGTCAGTTTACCCAGTCATCTGAGAGCACTCGTGGGTGGTGTTTGGCTCACAGATTATGCGTGGCTCCACTGTTTGAGATCAGTCCTTTCTGACTTATAGGTCTTATAGCTGGCAATTTAAGTTTTGGATTAGTTCTCTGTTTTTGTGATGGTGATGATGCGAGGGTAATGATGGTGGCGAGGGTAATGATGGTGGCGAGGGTAATGATGGTGGCGAGGGTAATGATGATGCGAGGGTAATGATGGGTGGCGACGGTAATGATGGTGGCGAGGGTAATGATAATGGCGAGGGTAATGATAATGGCGAGGGTAATGATGGTGGCGAGGGTAATGATGGTGGCGATGGTAATGATGGTGGCGACGGTAATGATGGTGGCGACGGTAATGATGGTGGCGAGGGTAATGAAAATGGCGAGGGTAATGATGGTGGCGAGGGTAATGATGGTGGCGATGGTAATGATGGTGGTGACGGTAATGATGGTGGCGACGGTAATGATGGTGGCGAGGGTAATGAAAATGGCGACGGTAATGATAATGGCGAGAGTAATGAAAATGGCGACGGTAATGATGATGGCGAGGGTGATGAAAATGGCGAGGGTAATGATGGTGGCGAGGGCAATGGTGGCGGCGATGGTAATTATGGTGGCGACGGTAATGATGGTGGCGACGGTAATGATGGTGGCGAGGGTAATGATAATGCGAGAGTAATGATGGTGGCGAGGGTAATGATGGTGGCGCGGGTAATGATGGTGGCCACGGTAATGATGGTGGCGACGGTAGTGATGATGGCGACGGTAATGATGGTGGCGAGGGTAATGATGGTGGCGACGGTAATTATGATGGCGAGAGTAATTATGATGGCGAGGGTAATGAAAATGGCGAGGGTAATGATGGTGGCGAGGGTAATGATGGTGGCGAGATTAATGAAAATGGCGAGAGTAATGATGGTGGCGACGGTAATGATGGTGGCGAGATTAATGAAAATGGCGAGAGTAATGATGGTGGCGAGGGTAATGAAAATGACGAGGGTAATGATGGTGGCGAGGGTAATGATGGTGGCGACGGTAATGATGATGGCGACGGTAATGATGGTGGCGAGGGTAATGATGGTGGCGACGGTAATTATGATGGCGAGCGTAATTATAATGGCGATGGTAATGAAAATGGCGAGGGTAATGATGGTGGCGAGGGTAATGATGGTGGCGAGGGTAATGATGGTGGCGACGGTAATGATGGTGGCGAGGGTAATGATGGTGGCGACGGTAATGATGGTGGCGACGGTAATGATGGTGGTGAATGTAATGATGGTGGCGACGGTAATGATGGTGGCGACGGTAATGATGGTGGCGAGGGTAATGATAATGGCGAGGGTAATGATAATGGCGAGGGTAATGATGGTGGCGACGGTAATGATGGTGGCGACGGTAATGATGTTGATGATGGTAAAGGTACTGATGATGGTAGCGGTGATGATGCTAGTAATGGTAATGATCTTGTCGATCGTAACGAGAAGACAGTGATGATTATGACGACAACCGCCATTATTGTAACGATGACAATCACGATTTATATGAGAAAAAGTATGAATGACAGAAACCTTAGTGCGCTTATCACTAATCGCACCAACAAGACTAAGTTGCCCCCCCCCCCTATTTCGACGCGTTCCAGTAAGCACCCACCTGTAAATGGATACCGACATGTAGTTACGGAAGACAAGGCGGCGAATAAGAAAACTGACTGCACAGACCACTTTAGAAAAATGCTGAGACCTGGTACAATGAAGCCGCTTCTAACACGTCATCCCCGACAGCAAATTATGTTATGTGACACTACCCTTTTATGTTATTTGGTCGTACGGTATCTTCCTGTACCTATCAAGCACAATAAAATCGTATCTACTTTCTTCCCCCCCCCCCCCCCCCCCAAATCACCGCCGCGGACTTCCCCAACTTACTGGCCACATAAAATGCGTGATTCAGACCTCTGATGTAACGGTATAAGCAAATACAAATCGATCGGTACAGGGTTACTCATCTCTCAGTCGCAGTGGACTTGATCTGGGTAGGCTAACGTTCGCCAATGACCAGTCAAAACAATGACTCGTCCCGTTACAGACCTGATGAGACGGCACGAGTGAGAGATTATATATGCCAGGACTACGTGAGCGGAGTTAAGAGGGATTTGTGAGAGGAATAAGAAAGGAATTCGGGAGATCAAATGAAGGAATTTCTGAAAGGAAAGAGTGCAGAGACGAATTCGTAATAGATAGCAATTCCTGAGAGGAATGGGAGAGAAATTCACGTGAGACGTTCGTGGGACAAGTAAGAGAACAATTGAGAGAAATAGGAGAGATATTCATGATAGGTATGACAGAGGAATTAGAGAAATGAGAGAGGAATTAGAAAAATGAGAGAGGGATTAGAGGAATGAGAGTATGATTGTCTCGTGGTTGGTTGTTATGTTGGCTCGCATCTTCTCCTGTGAGTATGTCTTTTCTGTATGATTTTGTTAACGTCGTACATGACAGACCTCTTCTCTTCAACAGAAATCAATTTGAGATAGTGTTTTAGACAGTGATGTAGTATATTTCTATAAGTAGTTGGGGAAGGTAAGGCAGAGGGTGGGGTAGAGAGGTAGGGGTGAGAAAGAAAGACAGGAGCGAGAGAGTGCGGAAGAGAGGGAGTGGTGAGGAATGGGGAGAGTGAAGAAGATAGGGAAGGGTGAGAAGGTGGTGAGAAAGAGAGAAAAACATAAATAAGGGGCGTCGTTGACGCGCGTCAGGTAGCTTTCAATTAGAGAGAAAGAGATAGAGAGAGAGAGAGAGAGAGAAGAGAGAGAGAGAGAGAGAGAGTAAAGGATAGGGTGAGTTAGACACATAAGGAAAAGATAGGAAAAGTAAGAGGCATGCAAAATAGAGAAAGTGAGGGTGAGGGCGAGAGATGCAAATAGAGACAGAAAGAAATGGAGTGAGGGAGTATAAGAAGTGACGTAGATCAAGAAGCAGCGGATGTTCTAATCCAAAATTATGTAAATACTAGGAAAAATAAAATTCCAGCAGACATGAAAATGTATATTATGAAAGAAATAAACCACATGGAGCACTGAATTCGAGTACCTGAGAAACATCTGATAGTAAGTATCACCAAGACAGAATTGGAGTCACCCATTGGTTAATCCAAGAAGAGAAAAGCCACAGGAAAGAATGGCATCACTAATGAAATACTCTCTAGCATGGGAGAAGTAGCAAAGAGCAAACTGCTACACATCTTTAACACAAGCTGGAAACAAGGATCTGTCCCCGCAGTGTGGAAGGAGGCAAGGACTATCCCCATCCTTAAATATGGGAAAGACAACATGAAGCTAGGCAGTTTCAGGCCTATTAGTCTACTCAGCTGTGTGGGAAACTAATGGGACGAATAGTTAATACTAGAATAACCTGGCATATGGAATCATAAAACTTATTTATCCCCCAGCAAGCAGGTTTTCGTAGAAACAGACCAACCAAAAATCAGGTAACATATATCTCGCAGGAGATAGAAGATGAATTTAGAGGAAAAAAAAGAAAACACTGGCAGTATAGATCGATCTTGAAAAAAACCTTTGATAAAATATGGAAGCGGGTTAAAACTCAAATTACTGCAAATGGGTGTAACCAACAACATGTGCACGTGGATCAGTGATTGCCTAGATAACATGACAGCAAGGGTGCAACTCTTGGATACCTCAGCAAAAAGACTAAAATGGAACAAGGAGTTCTGCAAGGTGGAATACTCTCACCCATGCTGTTCGTCATGTACATCAATGATACGATCACCGAAATCCCCGAAAGAGTAACACGGTGCACTATATATGACCTGGCATTATGGACATCCGAAATGTCTACACCTGTAGCTAGAAACCAAATGCAGGAGGCTCTAAATAAAAAAGAAACATAAACAAAAAATGGCAAATCGCTATAAACGAAACAAAAACCACGTACACAATCTTCTCTCTATCTCCCAAGCCCCAAGAAGTGATCCTAAAAGTAAATGGCCAGACTCTCCCGTTTGACATAAGGCCAACTTATCTGGGAATAACAATGTATCCAAAGTTGACAACGAAAAACCAGATTTAAAAAAGTCACCAACAGAGCTAAGAACAAAAGGTTCATAATGAGAAAGAGATCAGGCTATTGCATGGGGAGCTGACACGGCCACCCTAAAGAAACTGTACACAGGTTATGTGAGACCAGTGCTAGAATACGGGATAGCGGCATGGTCCACAGCAACAAAGAACAACTTTCAAAAAATAAATACAACCCAAAACCAAGGTATTCGTATCATCACTAGAGCTATGAGAACAACACCAATAAACGAAATGGAGAACATCACACGAATCGAAAGTATGGAGATGTGCAGGGACCAAAAAACACTCCAGCAGATAAGGAACTTCAAGCGAATGCCTGGATCACCCAATATATGACATGATAAATCGCATGGGAAGAGGAAGATTAAAGAGAAACCACTTCATATAAAAAACAAAAGAACTTTCAAGAGTATATCAAATCATAAGCCAGGCAGTGGTTAGAGATCTAAAACAAACATTCCAAATCCCCCTATGGAAAAAAGCCGTCCCCTGAGATGGTAGAAGCCATAGAGGGAATAGGGAAAAGGGGATTTAGGGAAAAAGACAGATTTAGAAAAGAAATTTATCACAGAAGAATATATCTTAGGAGAGTATTCCCACATATACAGATGGCTCATCAAACAAAGTCACATCAAATGGAGGCGGAGAGGTATATTTACAGACTAAGGAATGGAGAAGCAAAACTCAAGTATTAACAACGGGAACATACTCCATTAACTTCCGTGCAGAAGCAGAGGCACTGCAGCTGAGCTTGTAATCCAAGATAAAGATATCCACCAAGAAAACATAGTATTCCTCACTGATGCCGCGTCAGTATTAGCAGCGCTAAAACAACACAAAGATGAAGATCTCGAGCAATGTATATTCTCCCCGATACAGCTCTCAGCAGAACATCCAATGGTTGGTCATACAGTGGATCCCATCCCACTGCAATATTGAATGCAATGAAGCTGCAGACAAACTAGCAAAGTGTGGAGGAGCATCCCCACAAACAGACCTGAGTATCGCATATAATGAGGCCAAGACCATTATTAAAGCCAACTGCATGGTAAAATTGGCTGATCAACACCCCGACTTCCGTAAAGAAGACAGCTACTACAACTTAACTAGAGAAGAGCAAGTCATCAGACTGAGACTGGAAATAACAGGCTCAAGGGTCATCTTTACAACGACATAAGGATTGGGACAAATGACAAGTGTCCATGTGGGGAGCATATCCTTGGAACACATCTTGCAAAGCTGCATGCTCACGCAGGAAAAGAAAGAACAATACTGGTTTTATTAAACCACCGTTGAGGTCAAACAGCCAACATCGAGAGAGAGAGAGAGCGAGAGAGAGAGAGAGAAAGAGAGAGAGCAGGTTATATATACATAGAGCAGGGGGAGAGAAGGATGAATGTTTTATTAAACCCTCTCTGAGGTCAAGCAGCCAACATTGAGAGAGAAGAGAGAGAGAGAGAGAGAGTGTGTGTGTGTGTGTGTGTGTTATATGCACATAGAGCGGGGAGAGAGACGAAGATATGATTTATCAAATCCTCTCTGAGAACAAGCAGCCAACATATTGAAAGATGGAAGGGGAGAGAGGGGGAAAGAGAGATGGTGAGAAAGAGAGTGGGGGAGAATGAGAGAGATTGAGAAAAATGCGAGACAGAGAAAGATCACGTGTCAGAAATATTGATAGAGAGGGGAGGGGGAGAGGGGGGAGAAGAAAGAAGAGAAAGAGAGAAGAGAACAGAGAGAGGAAGCAATGTTTTATGAAACCCTCCCCGAGGTCAAGCAGTCAACATTTAGCACGGTCCAGATATTGATTAGGAACTGTGTAGTTAGCGCATCTGATCCCCAGCACATGTCAAACACAAACTAGACACTACGGGCACAGGACAGCCACAAACAGGAAGCTAGTCGTGAATAATCTAGTTGGGTATATCAAGTGTGTCATTGACTAGCTCATGTCAAGCCCCGGGCAGAGCCATATATATGGTAAACACATAAGCGCGTTAGTCACGTTAGCTCTATAGTCTACATTATGGAACTTCGCCGTTTCACTTGTCTTATCCACTTGAATGGAGAGAGAAGACTAACGTTTGGTCAGGCACAACAGACTCATCGGACATAAGTTAGTCAGGTTCAGGCAAAATATACTGATTAGACATGTTAGTCGGAGCCAGGCAAAATATACTGATTTGACATGTTAGTCAGTCAGGCACAATACACTGATTTGACATGTTAGTGTCAGGCAAAATATACTGCCAAGACCCTCACCTTGGTCCCATAGGAAACATGCTGTTTTCATGGTAGCCTGGATAACAAGGTGAGGAATCGACGTGATCCCCGTAGCAGTGAGCGGCACGCAGATGAAGCCACGCATAGCACAACCCCCTGGAGTACCCCGATCCACTTTCATCAACACGATCGAGTTGTGAGAAGAGTTACTGCAACCCGCCACTTGGAGTCGAAGATTTGTAATTTCGTTGAAACATAACATGCGATATAGCTAGGAACAAATGAGTGAATTATCTGTATGCCCTGGGATCACGAACAGTAGGGTACAAACATCTCCGGTCCATATAATACTACTCCTCATCATTGGGACGATGAGGCTAACGTCTGGTCAGGCAAAACACACTGATCAGAGAATGTTAGCCAGAGCCAGGGGAAATATACTGGCCAAGACCCTCATCTGACCTCCTCGTTGGTCGTCCTGGAAACGGGTTGTTGTCGAGGACAAAAGTCTGGCTAACAAGATGAGGTTCGACGTTATCTCCGTAGTAGTGAGCGAAACGCAGATGAAGCCAGGCATAGCACAACCGCCTGGAGGACCCTGATCAACCTTCAGAGATCAACAGATCAACGCTCGAGATGCGAGGAAAGCTACTGAACCCGTCACTTAACGTCCTTTTCAGGGCGCACAAAAGAGTAACCTACTTATTGTTGGCATTCGAATCAACAACAACATCATTCACCTTGACAAAAAGTCGGCTGAAAGAAGGAATCAGGGTCTGAAAGCAAACTAGAAAGAAAACCGTGAATATGGTTGATTCAGACCGTGAAGATAATACAAGAGACAACCTTGCAGATGTAGACCTTATTTTTTAGGGCAAACGAAATAAGAATTCGTTCAGTAGCTCCTCTTCCCTTTGGCGAATAGAGATATTCTTTTAATTGTGTTGCGGCTTATGGGCTTTTATATAGCCAGCCCCATTGCCCAACTCTCTTAGTCATATGTTAAACCTGGTAGGTTACAGTGTTATTACTATTCGCTCCCCTTTTACATCCCGATAAAACACGGACGGCGATATACCGTATTCGTATTATTGTTCAAATTGAAGTAGAGTGTACTACTTCAGCGGGCCCGTTTACAGGAAGCTTGTATCAGAACATTGGCAGTGGATGTGTTATGCATAGCAACTGCTTTACATGGTGAATTTGGGGGACCGAAGAGTAAACAGGACACGGTGAAGCATACTGATCCGTACCTCACATCACAGTCAGGTGAATCATACTGATCCGTGCCTCAAGTCAGGGTCAGGTGAATCATACTGATCCGTGCCTCAAGTCAGGGTCAGGTGAATCATACTGATCCGTGCCTCAAGTCAGGGTCAGGTGAATCATACTGATCCGTACTTCAAGTCAGGGCCAGGTGAATCATACTGATCCGTATCTCAAGTCAGGGTCAGCTGAAAAGATTAAGACCTAACTTCAAGTTATGGTCAGGTGAAAAGAGCAAGACCTAACCTGAAGCCAGGGTCAGGTGAATCATACTGATTCCCACCTCAAGTAAGGAGCAGGTGAAATGATCAAGATCCCACCTCAAGTTAGGATCAGGTGAAATGATCAAGATCTCACCTTAAGTTAGGATCAGGTGAAATGATCAAGATCTCACCTCAAGTAAGGAGCAGGTGAAATGATCAAGATCTCACCTCAAGTGAAGGCCAGATGAATCATACTGATTCCAACCTCACATCATTGTCAGGTGGAACATACAGATCACCACCACAAGTCAGGGTCAGGTGAAACATACTGAACTAAATCGCATTGCACTACAGACAGGAGTATCCTAGTTCACCTCAAGTAAGTCTCGGTATGCAAGAAGAGCCCCTGTAACCCACTACCAAAAAACGACGTCAAGAGTTAACTCAGTACAAGTAGCCTTGAACAATAACAACATGGGTTTGTTTGCTAGCTCAATGCACAACCCTCATTAGTCGACTTTCACGATATGTTTTGAATCTTAAAGTAGTTATAATATTGAATCTTACAGTAAAAATAATGAAGTGAATAGCCCCTTCTACAATGGATAAGCAGAAGAGAACCTGATGTGCACTTTAAAATAAGTGTCAATGAGGACTGCAGTCAGCCTGAACAAAAAGGGTTGAACTGTTGAGGCGTTCAGACATGCGCAGATAAGCATGACCGATACGTCGTTCATCAAATGTACAGCGGGATGTGGTAATGACATTTCAATCTCTTCCCTTCACTTAACCACTCCTATTCTACCTCTATTCATGGTGCAGGTCTTTATTTTATACTTGCAGTCGTGTGTGCAGAAATCATCTTATTGGCCTATTATGTCTTTTGTGAAGAGATCCTCTTTTTTACCTTTACGCCTGCCACAACCGGCTACCTTTATAAGTGTTGTTCGAACAGCGGCTATTAGCCTGCCCTTTTCGATTTTTTACTGCGTTCTTTAACGTGCACAATATGTACATGGGAACATGATACCTACATGTTTTTCGCCCATCGCCAATAGGACCATGCTCCAATCTCATCTTCCCGGGGGCAACGGTAAACTTGGGATGGGATGAGGTGGGATGTGATAGGATAGGATAGGATAGGATAGGATAAGATAGGATAGGTTAGGATAGGATAGGATAGGATAGGATAGGATAGGATAGGATCGGATAGGACAGGATAGGGCATGCCAGGATCCTGGCATTCAAACAGATATGTTAATGTCTGTTGCCAGGTAGCCGAATGCTGGGGAAAGATACCAGAAACTTGGGTAGATTTTTAACTAGAATTTGTACCGGGCAGCGACCGTTAAGTCTACTCTTTTCGATTTCTAACTGCCATTTTTAACGAGCTCGACACTGAACACGGAAATCCGATTAGGGGAATTTTTACCAGAAAATCCACGTGACAAAAATCACGGTCTCCACAGTGATTCGAATCCGCGACCTCCGTCACTCCAGTCGGACACCTTACCTCGAGACCACCGTGGTGACTTTATTGTGTATTTGCTACTTGTCATTTGGTCTCAACCAGCCATGCAAGCTAGCTTGTCTGTGCGATATTTACCAGATTACATTCGGTTTTCTGAACCGACACTACAACAATACCTTACAGTACAAGAAACAACAATAGAGAGCTGAGAACACCGAAACAGGGAACAATAAAAGTGCACCATAACCAGCCTGATTTGAGATGCAGGTATATCAAACTTAGCAAGTCAAGAGGGCACAGCACAGCTGAATATCGGGGGTCTGGTGAGGGTTGGCTGTACGCTGTATGTCTGAGTGTTAGTCAGGTGTGTGGTGAGCTCATTGTAGTACAGAGAGAGCGAGAGACAAGGCGAGAGTGGAAGAGAGAGGGGGAGACAGAAACAGCGAGAGCGAGTGAAAAGAGGTAGAAGGTCATTCTGTTACACATAGAAATGATGTCATTGAGGCGGAGGGATTGGGGAGAGAGCGAAGGAGGGTGTTAATGTAGTTGTTGGCATTAATATGTGCACATACATAAAGTGGGAGGGAAAGGGAGGGAAGTAGATCAATGTGGCACAGAGAGAATGAGATAGAGTGTGGTGAGATAATTGTCGCATATAGTGAGTGAGATTGAGTGAAATGAGGTTATTGTGACATAGAGATGGGGAGGGGGGAGAGGACAGTGACGTGTGTAATGATGTCCATTTGGCACACATACAGAGAAAGAGGAGAGAGAGAGAGAGAGAGAGAGAGAGAGAGCTAGCGAGATGATGAGAGATGAGGTTATTGTAACACAGGCACAGAGGGAGACGAGAGAGAATTGTAATTCAATCATTTTGACACACACACACAGAGAGAGAGAGAGAGAGAGAGAGAGAGAGAGAGAGATGGAGTTATTGTAACACAGACACAGAGGGAGACTAGAGAGAATTGTAATTCAATCATGTTGTCAAACACGGAGAGAGAGACAGACCGAGAGAGAGCGAGATGGTGAGAGATGAGGTTATTGTAACACAGGCACAGAGGGAGACGAGAGAGAATTGTAATTCAATCATTTTGACACACACGGAGAGAGCGAGAGCGAGAGAGAGAGAGAGAGAGAGCTAGAGAGATGAGGTTATTGTAACACAGGCAGAGGGAGACGAGAGAGAATTGTAATTCAATCATTTTGACACACACGGAGAGAGAGCGAGAGAGAAAGAGAGAGAGCGCGTATTGTTAGAGGAACGTGTGGGTTTACATAAGAACAAACACAATACGTACAATGTAAGGATCCTAGCAGACAGAGATCTCTGTGTGAGATATAGACGAGAATTGGCCGTTGCCACACTGGGAGCATGGTACTGTGACAGGACAGGATCAAGATGCTGAGCCGTGCATGAGCTACAGCGGTCAGCTACCCGAAGCTGACTGTTAGTGTCATGGCCAACAAACCAGAGCTGTCAAGACCCTTCTCTGCCTCCATGTGGTGATTCTAAATAACAGGGCAGACTGATTGTGGAGAATGGATCGAAGAGGAAAGGCTAACCTGGTACCCAAAAAGTATATGCTGAATTCGGATGTGTCGGACTGAAAAGTACAAATATCGCAGTCAAGTTGTAAACTACGAGACAACGCATTCTGTTCTCCGGACTACATCCTGCTACTTGTAAAACCCTTTTCAGGGCCTGGTAGCGGGAGTTTGAGAACGGACGACGAAAAAGAAGGCTGCGACAGGCGGTCAGAGATATGAAAGACGGGTAGGGCGGAGGAAATTGACAGAGGGACACATTAGGTACAGGACGAGGAACATATTGGATTCAGGTAGAGCTATGTGTGTTACATAGACCATATATTGTATTGTATGTATGCATGTACAACAAATATATGCGCGCGCGCGCAGACATGCACACGATACTCCTCTCTCCTCTGCCCCCCCCCTTCAACCCGCCCCCTCCCACATACAAAAAGCATCACAGCATAAATACAGGTAATAATGCACACACAATAAAATTGTAGGAGAGAAGAATCGTTTCCTATGTACAATAATGCCTGCTTTGGTTGAGGTGGGCTTGTAACTTCAGAGAAGGCAACTGTTAGGGTATGTGGTTTTGTGAATGAAGGGAGGAAGGTAAGTGGGAAGGGTAAATGTAGGCCCTATAACATACACTGCCGTCCGGAAGAGACATTTAGCAGTACAATATTTCAGCGGTCGAAGAACCTATTCCGATTGTTAGAAGCCGTGCTTACAGTAACATGTACTTCTTTACAGCTCGGTGGACTGGATTTGTCGGATATTCTTGATGCACCTAAGTGAAGGGTATATCTTTCACTGATTTCATGTTTCGTCGAGACCCAGTCACGTGAGCTTAGCGACGGAAGATTTGATGTTTTGTCAGGTTCCAGTACTGTGAGATAATGACGGAAGAGTTCATGTTTTGTCAGGTCCCAGTCTTGTGAGCCAATGACGGAAGAGTTTATGTTTTGTCATGTTCCAGTATTGTGAGATAATGACGGAAGACTTTATGTTTTGTCAGGTCTCAGTCTTGTGAGCCAATGACGGAAGAGTTTATGTTTTCGTGAGGTCCCTCCCAGTCGTGTGAGCTGAATGAAAGAAGATGAACATATGTAGTTCATCACTGATTCAAGAATTAACAGTCTCCGCTTGATGATAGGAAAGTTGGGATGTTACTCTCACATGTGGTTCATTTCTTTATTTATTGAATCCATGTTGTTGTTGTTGTTGTTGTTGTTGTTGTTGTTCCTGCTGCTGTTGTTGTTGGTGTTCGAAGCAAATCGTGTTGAGTTAACTATTGTGATGACGTTTCTTTGGTAACGTTTACAGTGGCTCTTTCTATATCCCGAGGTTTACTTTACAAGGTGAACCGGAGTATTCCTGGTTGTAGTGCAGTAAGCTCACCACTTCGGGGATTACAGTATCCATCCTCCCTCGTTATTTGGGCTGCTGTTACAAAGCGTTTTTCCAGGAGTACGAACTAGGACGACTGGTGGTAATCTTGAGAAGTATGTTTCACCTGACCTAGCCTACTCTTCGCTCCCACCTTGATCTGTATGTTTCACCTGACCTAGACTACTCTCCGCTCCCACCTTAATCTGTATGTTTCACCTGACCTAGCCTACTCTTCGCTCCCACCTTGATCTGTATGTTTCACCTGACCTAGACTACTCTCCGCTCCCACCTTGATCTGTATGTTTCACCTGACCTAGCCTACTCTTCCTCCCACCTTGATCAGTATGTTGCTCCTTACCTAGACTACTCTTCGCTCCCACCTTGATCTGTACGTTTCACCTGATCTAGACTACTCTTCGCTCCCACCTTGATCTGTATGTTTTACCTGACCTAGCCTACTCTTCGCTCCCACCTTGATCTGTACGTTTCACCTGATCTAGACTACTCTTCGATCTCACCTTGATCTGTATGTTTCACCTTATCTAGCCTACTCTTCGCTCCCACCTTGATCTGTATGTTTCACCTGACCTAGATTACACTTCGCTACCACCTTGATAAGGATCAGTTTGTTTCACCTGACCAAGTTTACTCTTCGCTCCCACTTTGATCTGAATGTTTCACCTGACCTAGGTTACTCTTATTCCCACGTTGATCTGTATGTTTCCCCTGACCAAAACTACACTTCGCTCCCACCTTGATCTGCATGTTTCAACCTGAATGATTATAATTCACCTCATCTTTCTATCCCTGGCAGTAGAATCGTATTATATAATGTCTAAGTAAGAGTAGTAGAGCACTCGCTTATCGTGGCAGAGTAATCGGGTTTAATCACCGTTATCGACACGCCCAGTCGACCCAGCTGTACATAAGTACCTGCTTACTGTTAGGGGTGGAAAGGTAGTGAAAAGACATTGGCTAGCCCACTTCATCAAAAGATTGGACCTATCAAACCGAGTCTCGAAAACTTCAGCCTTGATAGCAGTGTCTGCTATGGGATTACTTTTACTGTGTATATTTATGTCTATGGCTGAACGAAGCCTGACGCCACAAGATAAATTGGCTTGGTTTCGTTCATTCTCAATCTCTCACTACCAAATACTGAAAGGGCTTAAGTAGCAGAATGAAGTCCAGAGCGGAATGCGTTGTCGTAGTTTACAGCTTGACTGTGATATTTGCACCTTTGGGTCCAACACATCCGACTTCAGCAAGCATTTTTTGAGTACTGGGTTAGCATTCCCTCTTCTATCCCTTCTCCTTAGCCAGTCTGTCCTGCTGCAGCCTGTTATCCAGGATCACCGCGTGGAGGTGTAGAAGGGTCTTGGCAGCTTTGGTTCGCTGGCCCTGACACTAGCAGTCAGCTATGAGTCGCTGACCACTGCAGCTCATGCGCTGCTCAGCATACAAGATAGGTTCACATCTGTTACACACGTGAGTATATTATTTTGAGCATATCAGTTTGAATACATCAATAAGTCTGAATCGTTCTATAGTTTGTAACAGACTGGGTGAGAAAGGCCAGCTCAATTGTGACTCTTGAGGGGTGATTAGTTGATCGAATCCTCTAACTCGTGTTACTCTTGCAGCAAGTAGCATTTTTCACCTGGATGTCCGGTACCAGATTGTCCACATGGTTGAATGAATTTGAAAATGAATGATGTATACTCTACCAGGCATTGGCTGGAAGGAATTAATGCTAAATGAGCAAATACAGTCCCCCAACAATTATGTTCTAAACTACATCAGGCAAAAACGTACACCGTGCAAGTTCTTCGGATGAACAATGAAGAACTTGCCCATTACAAATTACTATGTGAAAACTACGCGGCAAAAGGAAGTGAGGAAGATCCAGAGAGGTTCTTTGCACAAAAATCACCAGAACGGGTGCAGCCATAGGGCTAGTAAGCATCTCTCAGCTACAGAGAGTGGCGGTGGAGCGATCGAACTGGTGAATTTGGAGTTCTGCCGCATGCGCCGTTTTTTGGCACTGATCACCATAGAAAGATGGTGTGTATATTTTCCGAGTGCTTAAACTATACTGTTCTTTTCGATTTTTATGTCTTCTTTGTTCGGGTCCGAAGACGCATTGAACGAGATTTGTTCTCGTTCTCCTGGTTACTGGCTGTATTACAGCAGCTTTGCCAGCGAGGTGTGGATAGACATGGTATTCCCCATGGTGTTAAATCTAAGCTCCAACGCCTTGGTGACAAGACAAACATGAGTATGGAGATACCAGTAAGCGACGTATCTTCGCTGCTATCGTTATATTTATATTCAAAATGATTGATTTTCCAGGGCAGAATAGTTTCTTCAGATCCACAGTAAAACGAGTTATTCACTGCTCTATATCCTTGATCAAATTCCACAGTAAGATAGAGAATTGTGTGACGGACCGGCAGAGAGTTTCCCATTGTCGCAGTGATCGGTGCCAGTTTATTGTTCTTTTTCAATCATCTTAAAAAATGGATTAAAATAGGTTAAACTGCATGCTTGGTTAATTCTGTGAATTACTATTTAATGACAGCAGTTTTACGCTTTATTTGTTACGACTGTTTAAAACATCTGTAAATTAAAATAAGATTTAATCAATGAAAATATGATACAAATCTTATAAAGAAATAGACAAATATACAGACGAAAAAAAGCTACGCTACCTATGGTTCCCAATTTTCAGTCCCTAAAAATGTGTAAATGACACGATTACAAATTTCCGCTGGGTTTTAATGTCGAATTAATATTGTTATCATTTATTACATTCTCAAGCGATTAGCGATTTGAAATGTAATCATGTATATTTCGAAATAGTTTTATCAGTTTTTGTATGAGAAATATTGCGGATGTTACGTTTTAATTGAGACAATCTTGTATTGTTTTGATTTTGTTGTTTTAAGAAAAAGAGGAATGAATATTTATATATATACACACGAATCGAGGCATTAAAATATTAGGTCTAATACGAATACACATAGTGAATAATAGGCTTGACATGGAAGTTGGATATTCTGGTAACTGCATCACCTCAAGCTGCTCTTATATTTCTTTACCTCTATTTACCTCTATCTTCCTCACCCCCACATACACACACGTTCAGCACTTGCCTGTTTGAGTTTGAGTGAGTTAATTTTCCTTATTGGTTGCCTTCAAACTTATGGTGTGGGTATATTAATAACATATGTTTAAGCTTCCGTGTATACTCTGTACAGTCCTCTGTCGCTATATCTCTCTCTGTTGCCCGCTCTCTCTCTCTCTCTCTCTCTATCTTTCTCTCTCTCGTGATTATAAAGTCATGTATGTATCTCTGAACGTTTATCTGTATGTGCATATACATTTGCATGTAAAATATGTGTCATGCATATATGTATACAGTTGTATGTGTACGTGTCGCTCTGTCTATGTGTCTATATTTATTGTCTTTACACCCATCAGTAGATGTGCATGAATGTGTGTGAGTGAGTGAGTGAGTGAGTGAGTGAGTACAGTTGTCAACGACAAGACTTCAACATGTGAAGGGTAGTTGTCAACGACAAGACTTCAACATGTGAAGTGTAGTTGTCAACGACATGACTTCAACATGTGAAGGGTAGTTGTCAACGACATGACTTCAACATGTGAAAGTTAGTTGTCAACGACATGACTTCAACATGTGAAGGGTAGTTGTCAACGACATGACTTCAACATGTGAAAGTTAGTTGTCAACGACATGACTTCAACATGTGAAGGGTAGTTGTCAACGACATGACTTCAACATGTGAAGGGTAGTTGTCAACGACATGACTTCAACATGTGAAGGGTAGTTGTCAACGACATGACTTCAACATGTGAAGGGTAGTTGTCAACGACATGACTTCAACATCATTTGCAAATTGTTTTGTTTTTTTCAGGAATGCGCACTTACTGTGGCCCTGTTCAGTATGAAGTTCTTAACCTTCAAAGACAGCGAATTTGTCATACA
The DNA here is from genome assembly GCA_036924085.1 of Ariolimax columbianus. Lineage (NCBI taxonomy): Eukaryota > Metazoa > Mollusca > Gastropoda > Stylommatophora > Arionidae > Ariolimax > Ariolimax columbianus. The sequence continues at coordinate 120,607,148 of JAVGWX010000002.1, forward strand.
CTTTATTATAGCCTAATGTATCCCCGAAGATCGTACGAAGAAGAAGATGAAGAAGAAGAGTATCCAAGAAGACTGATAAAAAAAAAACTAAAGTTTGTGCGAGACGATAAGTGAACCGATTTGTGTCCGTATGACTGTACTGAGAAAAGAATATGCACGAAGGCATGAACTGACTCTCTGTTGCTTGTGGCGACCTTGGCGTGATCATTATCATCAAGAAAACAAACTAGTACAAACTAGTCCCAGGTTACAAGTATATTGAACAAGCGATGGCAGTGAAGGGACAGAAATGAGAAGCAGTTGGAAAATGTTTCTACCTCGGAGGCATGCTGTCGATGTTTGTGATTATTGTTGATATTTTGAAACACAGGCCAGCATATCTTTTTGTCGAATGATATATTTAGGAAGCGAGCTGCGTGCAGAAAGACGAGCTGCGTGCAGGAAGGCGAGCTGGGTGCCGCCAGGCAATCAAGTAAACGTCCAAAAAAGTTATTCAAGAACAGTCGGAAGGATCATCTTAAAAACATTTAGCACGCTGCCATAAGTTTTTGAAAATTTTTCACAACTTTCAATTTTCAACTTTCAAATATGGTAGTTGACTTTCAAAAATGTTAACTGTTCTATTTGTTGGTCAATAAATATGATTTCTTGTGTGTAGAGGCATACATTAATAAAGAAGTTGTTGATGTTATTGTTTTTGTTGTGTGTTTGTAAATTTCTGAGATACAAGAAAATGAATGTAAAATATTTTGAAAAAAAAAATATTTGGACTTTCCCAGGCTATGCCTGGTCGCTCCTATAGAAATCCATGGAAACCACAACAAAGTGTGTTTATAATATCGGCACAACTGTTAGTTTCCAATTCAAGCGTAATTATTAGAGTTAAACAAACAAAATAAACACATCTAGCCGATAAATATCCTTCCCAACAACCTATTTCACCTTTCCCCAAAAAGTCGGACAGCTCCAATAGGCGAAAAAAGAAAATAAATCGTTCAAAATCCATTTGTATCCATACATACGATACTTTTACCGGCAAAAAGCCTGTGTAGATGGACATGACGTATCCAGCAGTAAAAAAAAAGGGTTTATTGGTAGGGTTTCCGTACTTGATAAAAGTGAGAAGTTTGGCTGTGGCAAATTAGTCCTTTAAGTGCTAAATTAAATGCTGTCTAATGGGTACTATCTCCTGGGAAAGTTCAGCCTGGATAGGCGTAGTAAAAATAATGTGTTGCAGTCAGCGAGGGTTACCGCCCGTAAGCAGCCCAGGACACACGCGGGATCTAAAGCAGTGGGTATATCAGTACCAACTGCAGACCATGTTTGCAATATAACTTGTCATACTCGATTGGCTTAATTAATCACGAGCCACCCCCAGACTCGAGTATGTGGTTATGGCACAGCATGATGTTGGCGATCCTCGTGGACGACGTTAGACACATTAATCATTTAATTATTTTTGTTTAAATTATCATTTAATTATCGTTTGCACCTACACTGTCTTAACTGACACGCGGTGGTTATTATCTTCGCAAGTACCTGGAAATGGTCTCCAACAAATTAGTTCAACTGAAGTTCATATTCATCAGTGTTGTTATGATTTGTTAGGTGTGCTTTTAAGTTGTGTTCATTATAAACTCTACTGACATTGTTATTCATTATTAAGGTATGAACAAAGATAGGAATGATCTATCGGTAAATATGTATGTATGTATGTGTGTGTGTATGTGTGTGTGTGTGTATATATGTGTTCGCGTGTGTGCGTGCGAGCGAGCGAGCGCACACACACACACACTCCACACTACTGCATGGTGCGGAAACGTGGGCAATGAACAATCAATTAGAAGATAGGATAGAGTTCCCGGAGATGTGGATGTACATGTGAATGGGTCGCAATTCATGGACAACACAAGCTAACAAATGCTGAGGTCATGGGGAAACTAAGGATGAAACGAGAACTGTTGAAAGATATACACAGCAGACAAATGCCTGTCTTTTCGCCACATGAGGCTCTTATCAAATCCACACCAGAGGGAAAGGTTGAAGACAATCGAGGACTAAGTAGGCAGCGCTGCAAGCTGTGGAATAGCATGACACGCTGTACGAGAAGTGGTCTATCTGTGCGTAACACCAGGGCAAGATATAAACAATGTTGCAGAACTATTGTAGCAAAATGTCACTGTGAAGACAGCATTTGAATCAACAATAAACATGCAATTGTTAAAATACTACAGCCTTACAGAAATCCGGCATAAATTCTTCTAGTATTTGACGGAACTGGCTAATTACTGAACACATTTTTAATTCAGTTTAAAAATTAATTGATATATTTCCTTCAGGATATCCGTATTTTTTTTGTTCAGGAATGGGCTAGCTATACCAGGGGTTTCAAACCTACAGAACACTTACGGTCAGGATCACATTTGTACTTCTCGGGGGTACATACAGGTCTGAGAGTATCAATCTGATGTTGACCGCTTTACAGTATAACAATCTCCTTACACAATAACTAATAAGCAAACCAACTTGACATGACGTCATCCCTCTTTCAATCAAGCTACACATATGTATATACCATGTGTGAAGAGCCCTTAACAGATTCAGAGCCGGTGCGTCCATGTGTAGATTCAACATAAAAGATGAAAATATGCGGACGACCAATGTCTGCGAATGCGAAGTCCTCCAAGATTCCGAACACATGTATAACTGTCCAAGAATCCATGTACTTTGGTGGAGCTCATGGTGGTGACTGAATGAGCTTCCATGACGGCTAATTTTTGTTCCAGTACTTTGTGAGTATGCGGGACATGGAAAGTAAGTTAACAAGTAAAGTGTGTGTATATAGAACGTATTCATGGCTACTCCACTTCAGCGTAAATTAATGGAACGCACCCAGCTAAAAAAAATAAGATATCAATACTTCCTTAAATTCCGTGTCCAAGCACTACGTTTTATAGCATGCATTCAGCGACATGGATTGTCTTCTCATTTGTCTCCAGCATGTCGCACCTATTGCACGTTTCCTGGAGGTTAGGGCAGGTCATCAGGTGGTCTGGTACCTGTAATGCGGCACATCCACATGTGTCATCATCTGTGTATCCCCATCGTTTTATATTCCTCATGCACTGTGATACACTAGTTCGGAGTCGATTCAGCGACTTCCATGTTGTATATGGTAGATGATGTCCGGGGGTAGGTTCCTCCCGAAGTTCGATCTCTGGGGGTCTGCATCAATTCCTGTCACCTCTCGATACGGCGACATTCAGGGTTTGCATGTGTGGCCTGTGTTAATTTTAGGAAGATATGTCTGTATTTGAGCAATACCTGCTACTTAGAATAGAACATTCCTAGCATGTGACTGTGTGTAATTATTGTGTTGTAGTTAGTTTAATGCGCCAGGTTGCTCAATTGTCCACAAGCATTAGTCGTGAAATGTGAGTTGGTGTTATTTGTGAGATGTGTGCATTGTGTACTCAAAGGGTACAAAGAAACGACAATGGTGAGAACCACTGGCCTATACCAAAATGCAACACAGCTCAACACCTATTGTTGCACGAAACACACATTTGCTTTACATTTGCTGGGTAAGTCTGTCGCTCAACACTCTGTGCCTACAAATACCATTTGTTACATGACAATATGTTGCTGACATTGCTGAAGAGACATTGCGATATTCGTATTCAATTACAGCGTACTATTGTGGTATGAAGTGAATAGGAAGCGAATACACAACATTGCTCTACGGATAAAATATAAAACGAGCGAGCGTGCATGCGTGCGTGAGAGAGAGAGAGAGAGAGAGAGAGAGAGAGAGAGAGAGAGAGAGAGAGAGAGAGAGAGAGAGAGAGAGAGAGAGAGAGAGAGAGACGTAGCGAACAAAACAGAGGATTACGCCAGTACGTTTCTCATTCCTGCACTTTTCCCCAAAAAAACAGTTTTTGGAATTTATTCCGGAAAAGCCCTTGTCCATTTCCTGTTAAGAATGATGGCCTGGCAGGATGTATCTTTTATCTACGTCAAGGTTTCTTACACCAGCGTTCCCAGGGTCCCTTGTCTCTAAGGGTTGAGTGTCAGATAGTGACTGAACAAAATCCATTTAAGAAAACAATAACTGCCATGTGTGGGCAAAGATAGAGTATCCATATATGTTGGTGTGCAGTTATAGTGCGTTTCAAAACTCGTGCCTCTCTTTATCAATCTGTAACTAAAAAAATGATATAACCATCATGCCATAACGATGATCAACAAATCTCAGTGGAAACTAGCAGGTGATTTGAATTTTTGCTTCTTTGCGGTATACAAAAACATCCTAACGTAAACAGGACACACATTTCAATTGTTTACAATATTTTTAGAGGTATTTATGTGATGTGCAATATTGAAAACACCAGTTTGCACGTGTTTGTTAATTTTTGCACTACTAACAGCAAATAGTATTCACTTTCAACAGTTATATAGTAACTACCTGCGTATGTCATTACAAGAAATAGCCTTTATAACATAGGCGTTGTACATGAGAATTCATTTGGGCGAAAAATGAGTCTGAAATTCAAATTCGCAATACTTCAAAACATCGTAATGAAGGTATATAAATCTAAGGATTTGAGTCCCACGCTTTCAAGACGCTGAGAAGCGCATGAGCGGCAGTGGTCAGCGACCTATAGCTGACTGCTAGCGTCAGGGCCAGCGAACCAAAGCTGCCAAGACCCTTCTACACCTCCACGCGGTGATCCTGGATAAATGGCTGCAGCAGGGTAGACTGGCTAAGGAGAAGGGATCGAAGAGGGAATGCTAATCAGGTACTCATAAAATGAATTCTGAAGTCGGATGTCTTGGACCGAAACAACGCATTCCGTTCTCTGGACTACATTCTGCTACTTAAGCCCTTTCGGGGTTGGGTAGCGGGAGATTGAGAACGAACGAAGAAGAAGAAGAAGAAGAAGTCCCACACTTTTAGGACAGGGCTGTCTTCCATCTTAGAGCCCCATTCTCTTAGCCTGGATGCATGGTTAGTCAGATTCCAGGCCGCCATGTGGAGGCGAATAGGTTCTTGGTCAGCTATAGGTCGCTGACCCTGACACAATCTGCTACCTGTAAGTCACTGACTGCTGTCAGCTTTCAAATGTATCAATAAATATATAATTTATTTATTGGATTACTTGTAATCCAGTACTGGTGTTCCAGTCGCACAGAACGATGCCTCGATTCTTGACCTGCGGAAAAGACGGACTTCTCTCTGTATGGGTACTACTACCGATCTTTGGAAAGGTTGTGCAATCGGTGTAGCAGTCGGCAAAGATTCTTGCGAAGAACGGGTCAACCCCTTGATTTATTGGAGACTGCCGACGAATTGTGGTTCTACCGAGTCAAAAGCTTTCTTGTAGTGGATGATAGTGTAGATTAGTGGGGTCTGATACTCTCGGACTGCTTCTATCAGCCAGCAGCAGGTTGGATTGTGGCCCATGGTGCTTTAGGCACGACGAAAGATGTGTGTTCGATCGGTTGCGCCGGGTCTGAAGTTGAGCCGATTCTAGCAAGGACACATTTCGTAAATATCTTGTAGATGATCGGCAGGACCATGATTGCCCGGTAAATACCAAGGTCTTCCTTGTCTCCTGTTCTGTGTAGGATGATCGTTTTTGAAGTGCGCTAAGTCGTCGGTATGCTACCTGTGTGTGGATAGGTTGAGTAGCATTGAGATAGGGCCTGGTGGTGCAGTAGACCACAGGCTTTGAGGTCCTCTGCGATTGGGCCATCATCGCCGGGTGACTTTTTCGGGGAAGGGGGGCGGGGGGGGGCGGGGCGGGGCGCAATAGTATCGAGAGTGTGACGAACTTCTGAGGGCATGAAGCCTGCGGGAGGGATGGGTTGTGGGAAAATAGCGATGGTTGGGGTGTATGATGATATCCAGAGGGAGGTGTATAAATATAGCTTAGCACAATCAATAAAGTTGATCACGGACAATGTTTCCTAAATTATTATCTTGACAATTGACTTTGATTTATCGTCCCTCCAACGCACCCTGTTGAATTATAGATATAAAAATATTTTGTTTTGTTTTTTGCAGTGTTCATTGAGACTTGAACATTATTTCCAGGGTTCCTAGAGGACAAATAGGTTGAGAAACGGTTGACCTAACTTAACGCGGTAAGCTCTACCCTGATGATAAAGAGTCGGCGTGTATGGGAAGTGCATGACGTAATGAGTGCCTGTCAGCTAGAGTATAAACGTGGGAACGTTTCTAAATTGGAAACTGCATGTGTTGAACACACGCGGGAACAATTATATACATGTGTTGAATGAGTGAGGCAAGGGACTTGTGTGGATGTCGTCACCGACAGTGCACTCGCGTGCATGACGTAATAGAAATACTACTACAACTCGGGTTTAACAGCACCCGACACAACACATTTGGTCCATGAAAAGAAACTCCAGCTCTCCAATGCCTATAACAGCATATGTGGAAGAGAAAGCTAAGGTGCGGATAGTGAAAACACTTACCATGATACTACCCAACGTTCATGCGCATGCTTCTGGAAACAGACTGTGTTACAGAAGCCTGAACACCGAGGTGCGGCTCGACACTGTGATTCGTCTTCTTCCCACCCCACCCCACCCCACCCCACCCCACTCCACCCCACCCCACCCCACCCCCCCCACACACACACACACACACACACACACACACGTAGTGGCTCAACTCTGTCTTCTCTAATCAACACGTGTCGCCATTATCAAATCAGTTATGAAAATCATTTCACCGCCTCGTGGAGCCTTAACCAAAGACATGACAAGGCATCCTGTCCTAAGCAATGGCTCACCACACGTCTTCCTCGTTTCTGCTGTTTGCCTCCAGTTTTCTGTCCATACGTGGTTGGGTCTACCTTTACTTGGTCTTGGGATTCCAGAACAGACTGCCTTAAAATGTAATCAGCTGGTTTCCAGAACGTGTGCCCTATCTAAGCCAGCGTCTTCTCCTCGTGCTACTTCCAATAGTACCACGTGACTGCTTTACTGTGGAGCACCTATTTATAAACGATGTCCCCTTGTGGTTGTAGTTTTTGTTTCCTCTAGTATTTCAGAAGTCATACAATAGGGTGGACTTTACATTTGAGCTGACCGTGCAAGAAATAAGGGCCGCAAACTTGAGCAAGATTGGTTCAAGGCTTTGCTGTGCGTGCATTATGTGGCATCCTTTTATTTACTTAGTCGCTCCTCTTCTACTGTGAGGTGTAGAGGTATCCTTTGATGTATTTATGTAAAAAAAAAATGTAGATGTTTTGTTAACACTTGTGAACAATAAGTGTGGGGGGTGGGGGGGGGGGCAGACGCTTATACAAATCGTGAACAGTGAAAACATGTTTTTAATACTAACTGGGAAAAAATATATATATATTATTGAAATCTTCGTTCAGCCTTTGAAGAGACGTAGTTCAATGTGCATCGATTTTTGAAATTGTCCGCATTGGATATCTTTTATTTATTCTTATAAAGTTATTGCCCATCGCGAAGCGATGATGGCGACTACATCAGACGGTTTTGTCTTAATAATTTGATGTGCGCTGTATTTGGATTTTAGTAAGGAATAATATGCGCTGGTCGTCAATTTCACTAGTATCCCGAATTACCTTGGATCAGTGGCAAGACTATTGGTCGAGACGACTGGAGATAACTCGGGATGCAGGCACTCTGGTCTTACCTCCCGTGAGACTAGGAGTCGTTTAAAACTTGCGGGATTTATTCTTATACATACATGATCAATACGGTACTGATTTTTGTCATTAAATAAATACCCACACTATTCATGCTGTACATGTAAACATACTGTATACTGTAAACAATTCAGTTATTTTTGGAATAGCAGTATAGCAATGTTTCATTTCGAAATAATTTCAAAAGTAAATAATGGTCTATAAAATTAAAAAGCCTGTTACAAAGAACTTCTTAAGGAACACAGCATTGCTGCAAGTTTCTTTCCTTTCCATTATCAAACAAAAATCGTCAAAACCATCGCCAAATCAGAGCCATCAGCATCCAGTCAAAGATATGTCTTCAACAAAGTCCCCTTCCAAAAGAAAGACGAATCCCCAGTTCTGACCATAAACTTGATCTGCACAAATGTTCTCCGTTCTATTCAATTAATCTTAATTTCCCAAAATCACATATTTTCATCGCAAGAATATCAATGTTTTAAAGAACTACCTTCTTCGTTTGTGTACTGTGATGTTTATTGTCTTTTATTTGCGTGTGTGTCGTTAGGTTCTCACGCAAGTGTTATATGATTAGTTATTTACTTATTTCGGCGATCAAAATGTATTTACAAGCTAACAACAACAACAAAAAACAACTATGATTTGACATTCGACCATTTTTAACTGTGGTACTAGCTCTGGTCCCTAATCGGGCGGAAGTGCGAGCTTTTACTCATGCAGTACATGGTTAGAGGACCTCCAACATTGAACCATTTGGATATAAAACTGCCCTTAACATTTATCACGCAAATAAATCCGATTCGTGTGCACCAGGTCGTACATGCGTTACCGTGGCCCGAACGGAGAGCAATGAAAAGTGAATCTATCGGGCGCCAAGAAGCGTTTGGGGTTGGCCAGCCCGCCGTGTAGAAACTGTAGGCCATAAGAAAAGAAAGACATCTACATTCCCACGGTAGAAGAGAGCGAATAAATCAGGTCAAGCTTAACATGCCTAAAGAGAGTTGTGTTTGGGTCGGACTACACCCTACATATACTGGCTACCTGGTAGATAAAAACGACGAGGTCCAACAAAATAATAGCTCGAACACTTCAACCACGCAGGCAGTGCCAATTATTGGCCCACTGTTTACAACCACAGACGCAGTCATGCACCGCACACACGCCTGGAAGACCCCCTCCACCTTCAGCAGCACGCTCGAGATGTAAGGAAAGCTACTGCAACCCGACACCTAACGCCCATTGCAGGGCACACCAACATCCACAGTTCCTGTACGTTCAAATCGACTAGTTCGCCTGATTCGACCGACCAGCACAAATCCCAACGTTAATGTATAATCGTAATTAACCGTCCAAGGAACTAATAAACAAACGCCCGCCCACACGAGCTGGCAAACAAACAACCTCATCTGGTCAGAACCGTCATTGTGGTCTTATCACGGTCAGATCGACACGATCACGAGATGCAGTTCGCAGTACTCAAACAGCATAAACATGTTCACTCTTGCTCTCATTATCCATAGCTATCTCTTTCATTCATGCCGGGAAAAAAACATGAAAAAAAACTAGTAAAAGTTGATTAAGGTTGAGCTTAATCAAAATTTAAAAATGGGTATGGTCAGATACCGCACCGAGACGAGAACACAAACAAAACCTACGTTACGACCAATAGGCCTTCATCAGGGACAACAACACTGAACTAACAAATCAACATATAAGAAAAAAAGGGTCAACTCATCTGTTTCAGTTAGGAGACGCTTTCTGTCTAAGCGACCGGTTGTGCCAAGTACTCGATAGAAACTGAAATGGGAGCGGTCAAACATAAAGTGGCGGAATATGCCTGATAAGCCTTATTTTAATTTCATTCATGCCTCATTCTCTATCTATTTCTCTAAATCTCTATTTTTCTATCCCCTCTTCTTAGTTCTTAGTCGACCTGTACTTCTACAGGGGCAGATGTCCCTGTGCAAATCCCAGCTGGATATAGCCGGGAGAAGGATTTCCTGCTTAGCGGGCTAGGCTTGAGCAGCTTAATACTCCGTTGCGGTTGGTGGTTAACCGATCTGCGTATCCATCTTAATAGACTCAAACACTACAGCAAAATAGACCCGCAACCTGTTAGACGCCATCTATGGTGCTCTCTAAACAAACGACCTAACCATGGCCGGGGTTATGCCATGTCACACAGTAGTCGCCTGTTACGACATGCTCTCTGTGAGGCAGTGGTTACTATTCTTGTCCTTGTCGTACATAAAGATCCCGGCAGACCACTATCCCCTCTATTTATCATTATCTCATCTTTCTGTCTCTCTGTCTCTCTCTCTCTGTCTCTCTCTCCAACTTCTCTCATTATATCTTACACCCCCCTATCTGCTCTAATTATCTCACATCCTCTCCTGCATAAATCTATTATTCTTTCTATCTCAGTCAGTCCAGCACCTTTCATTCTCTTTACATCACAACCTCTCATCTATCTAATTCTCTCCATCTCTCCTTTTCTCTGTCTCTCTCTCTCTCTCTGTCTCTCTCTCCTTCTCTCATTATATCTGCTCTAATTATCTCACATCCTCTCCTGCATAAATCTATTATTCTTTCCATCTCAGTCATTCTCTTTACATCACAACCTCTCATCTATCTAATTCTCTCCATCTCTCTCTCTCTCTCTCTCTCTCTCTCTCGCCTTCCCGCTTTTCTATGTCATTGTCTCTGTCTCTCTTTGCTCTATTTATGTCATTCTCTATATTTCATGGTCTGTGTTCTTCCTTTCGCAATCTCTCTCTTTGTACGTCTCTCCCACTTTTTATGTCAGTCTGCCTGCCTGTCTACCTACCTATCTATTAACTTACCTATCTACGTATATATCAATCTGTTATATATATACACACACATATATATTGACTGGTTTACCTGGCATGGTGCAACACACCTTATTGACCGGATAAGATACTCTAACGATTTTCAGAACAATGGAGAAATCATAGGCCAGAACTATGATAAAATTCTTGATGTTGTAGGGAAAAACACCTAAAGAAATATACAGTGAGACGGAACAAGTCAGTTTAAGTGTGGCCATTCCCAAGTTGCTGATCTTCCAAAATCAGGATAACCATCCTCAGAATGCAGAGATGAAAATGCTGCAAGAGTGAAGAAAATCATTGACCAGGACAGGAAAATGACAATTGTAGAGATATCTAGATCAGCAAAACCAAATGAAAGTACAGTTTTTAGAATTTTACACAACAGATTGAGCATGAGAAAAGTGTGTGCCCGCTGGGTGTCTGCTGAAATGTGAACAGAAACAAACGAGGGTTGATTGCTGTGGCCAGTTGCTCAAAATGTGTAGGTCGAGAAAACATGTTGCTGACCATGGTGACAGTAGTAGAGGCTTGAGTTCACCATTATGACCCAGAATCCAAAATTGCCAGCATGCAGTGCAAAAACCCCGGGCTCACCAACACATTTCAAACCAAGAGCACAGAAATCTGCAAGAAAAGTGATGCTGTCTGTTTTTTGGCACGTCAAAGGTGTCTTATTGAAAGATTACCTGCACAAAAAAGATCGTCAGGTGCTCGATCAATTGGCAGATAGCGACCACAGGCCAATTAGGCTAGATATTGATATGGAAGTAGGCCCCCAGGAAATAAAACCGCTGCCACGTTGGAACTACAGACGAACCGATTGGGACAGATTTGCAATGCTGACAGATGGACTGTGTGAAACTATCAACACACGAAATAACAATTTGAAACCTATGGTGGAAAGCCTAAGCAAAGTAATACTGCAAGCAGCCACCAAGCCCATCCCAAAATGGGCAAGGAATAACTACAAGCCATATTGGAATCTTGAACTGCAGAAAGCTGAGGATGAAGTCTCAAATGCTAGGAACATGGCAGAGAGGTAGCAATCTATGGAAGCAAATATCGCCCTCAAGGCTATCACTGCGAAATACAAAAGAACACTGAACCAAATAACAAGCGGCAGTTGGAAAAAAAAACAGAAATCCTCAATCTAGATAAAGAAGGGAACAAACTGTGGAATTTAGTCAGAGCCATGAATGACGAAACAACATCAAATAAACAAATTACCATCAAGCAAGGTGATAACATGCTTACCGAAAAAAAGCAGCAAACGCATTTATAGAACATTCGGCCAGAGCAAACCACATTGATGTCCCTACAGAAAGGCATACAGACATTAAAGAAGAACAAAAGAGCCACGACAACATCAAGATTGCACCAGAGGAGCACATGATGCAAAACTAACGATGAATGAAATGAATGAGGCCATGAGAACTTTAAAGAAAAATAAATCGCCTGGAAAAGATGATGTAACAAATGAAATGCTAATGGCGTTGGGCCAAACAGCAAAGCGAAAGCTACTGGCAGTCCTGAACCAAAGCTGGAAAAGGGGAATTGTACCGCAGGCATGGGAAGATGCTGTACTTATACCAGTACCAAAGAAAGAAAAAGATAGAACAGATCCAAATGGATACAGGCTTATCAATCTACTGAGCTGTGTAGGTAAACTGATGGAGCGTATGATAAACGCCAGACTGATGTGGCATCTAGAAGAAAAACAAATAATAATACCACAACAAGCAGGATTTAGACAACACAGATCCACTGAGGACCAGATCACTCTCATAGCACAGGAAATAGAGGATGCTTACCAAGAGAAAAAGCATTCAGTAGCAGTTTGGGTGGATCTAGAGAAAGCATTTGACAAGGTGTGGAAAGAGCGACTTAAAGTCAAGCTACGAAGAAGTGAAGTATCTGGAAACATGTACAGATGGACCAGCCACTACCTCGAAAACAGAACAGCCAGAATTCAAGTACAAGGGCAGATGAGCAAAAAGGTGACACTGGAGCAGGGAGTACCCCAAGGTGGAGTACTGTCACCCACACTTTTTCTGGTGTATATAAACAACATCATAGAGAATATACCAAGAAGAGTCCACAGCTCCATGTTTGCAGACGATCTGGTTATGTGGACCTCCGAAAAAAATATCACGGTAGCAAACAATCGGATGCAGCAGGCCCTAACATCGTTGGAGGTGTGGGCGAAATCATGGCTGTTCCAAATAAATGAAGAAAAAACAACATGTACTATATCCTCGCTTTCAAATAAACCACAGAACACCAAAATAAGTCTTAACGGCAAATATATGCGGCCAAACGATAACCCAAACTACTTGGGCGTCACATTTGATCGGCGCATGAAATGGAAAAGTCAGATGGAGAGAAACCGAATGAGAGCCAGACAAAGAATGGCAAACATGAGGAAACTTGCTGGCACAAGCTGGGGCGCAAACGAAAGAATGCTCAAGAAACTGTACACTGGAAGAGTGAGACCAGTTCTCGAGTATGGCATTGCGGCATGGGCAACAGCAGCAAAGGAGAACTTTGATAAAATTAACAAACTTCAAAACCAAGCCATGAGAGTTATAACATGAGGCATGAAGTCAACGCCAATTGTAGAATTTGAAAAGATTACAAATCTGCAATCCATGACCGACAGAAGCGACTGCAGAGCCCAGCAGCGAGCAGAGAAACTAAGAAGACTGACAGATCATCCAGTGCATCAGAGACTAAATGGATTTGGAAAAAGGGGAACTAAAGCGGAGAAACTTTGCAGAAATAGGCAAAGCAAAGATGAGCGAAGAGCCTATGAACACTATAACAACACGAAAGCCCATTCCTACTGTACGTAAACCCACATGGAAGCAGCATATCACTCCGGAGGTGATTATTGGAATCAAGAACAGCCAGACTGAAAAAGAAAGACTGGACTAGACCCATGCATACTCCGACGGTTCTGTACTGTCAGTGGCAACTGGAAAATTCTCAAGCAATTTCAGAGCGGAGGCAGAGGTATTGAAGGCTGCAGTAAAAGCAATGCTGGCAGGCGAAAGCAATTACAGCCAGATAGTCCTGTTTACAGATGCCCTAGCCGTAGTTACAGCACTAAAAAGCCAGAAAAATACTGAACTTAATGATTTAAGAACAGTACTCTGTCAACTATGCCAGCAGTCCGCACCAAAAAGAGTAGTGGTACAGTGGGTTCCATCCCACTGTAACATCCAAGGCAACGAGGAGGCAGACAGACTGGCAAAAGAAGGTGCAAGACTACCACAACCAGATTCTAGTGTGACAAAAGGTTTATTACGGCCAGATACATGGCAAAATGGGAAACAAACCATACTGGTTACACAAAAAATGATGCCTACTACCAGCTGAACAGAAGAGAGCAGGTCATGGTCTTCAGACTCCGCACAGGACACAACCGACTGAGGTACCATCTATTCAATAAACTGAAGATAGTTGGAACTGACGAATGTACCTGTGGTACAGGAAAAATGACCGCTAAACATCTGCTGCAAAATTGCCCGACATACGAGGATCAGAGAAAGCACATGTGGCCATCACCAGTGGCAACACTAGACAAGCTCTATGGCAGTGATGACAGCCTCATGATGACAGCTGTTTTCTTCGAACAAATTCAAGTTGACGTCTGACAGCGTGCGAAGAAGAAGAAGAAGAGGAAGAAGAAGAAGAAGAAGAAGAAGAAGAAGAAGAAGAAGAAGAAGACGAAGAAGAAAGATTACATGCCTCATGGCAACACAGTTAATGTGCAATATTAAGCAGATCTCTTTACCAAACTAAGAAGACTGTGACCAGAAAACTGGTGATACTGGCTTGTGATAACTGGTTTAGTTCGAAAAATAGGTTATTTTATTCTGAAGGTCTTTTCAAGGTCACGTAGAGAAGGCAGAAATGTATAAATTCAGGTGGTGGCTACATTGAGAAGTAATGAGCACTTTGCCAAATTTCAACGTTCTCCTCCTACTCTTTCATGGTCAGGGTAAAGACTTTTGGCAAACCCATCGTGCGTGCATGGGTGCGAGCGTGCGTGTGTGTGTGGGTATACAGTAAAAATCCAAGCAATGGAGATGAGATGCCCCAGACATTTAGTTACAATAATATACGCGGATCATGTGTCAAATGTCAATATACGAAATACAGTCCACCAGAACGTCGGGCTATATAAATGTCAACTGGCTGTTGTAAAAACACGCAAATTCCAATGTTACGATCAGGTGTCAGGATCAAATTGACTGCCAAACATTACGCTCAAAGAAAGAATCCTGAAACAGGATAGAGAAGGTGGACCTAGGATGTGTTGGACCGATAATGTTCACAAATTGACGGGGAAACCTTGCAAGAGACAGCAACACTGGCGATCGATAGACAACGGTGGGAACAGACGATTGACAATAAATCGAAGTATGATTTCCAATCACGTCCCGAGGTTGTGTGAAAGAAAGAACAAGAATGAAGAGCATGCACAGGAGAGAGAGAGAGCGAGCAGTATCAGTCCATAAGATAATATTCAAACAAGTTCATAAATACTAGTGAGATTTATTTGAGCATCCCAAGACACACCAAAAGGAAACTGGTTTCTTGAATATGAAATAATTCTTATACTAAAATCTTGTATCGATAGAAGTGAGAAAGAGTGCTTGTTTGCTAAGTGCAAACAATGAACAAAGCTTGTGCTGACCAGAAGCCATAGGGATGTGGTTTTATTTGTAAAAACGTCAAGAATCACGCAGACAACAAAGATTAATATTGATCATGTGCAGAGGACGGTCCAATCGTAAACACAAGTTTTCACAATCACCAGAACAAAGCAATAATCTTCTTGGTGGTGCCGCATGTTAGGAGACGAGAGGGGGTGAATCAGTCTCTGTTCTGGAATCCCCAAGGCAAGGGAAGCAGAGGCAGATCAAAATGCATAAGGAGAAGAGAGCTCGAAACAAACATGAAAGAGACAGTGAAGACGTTAACAGAGTTGAAGCGGGTGTCAGGGGACAGGAGGATTGAAAGGTTTTGATAGATTGACTGATTTAATGATTTTTTTTTTCTTTCGCCTTATTTTTCTAATCCCCAAGGCGGTGTACCGGTGTGCGTTGCACTGTGTTTTTATTTTTGCGCCTGTCGTCCCAGTGCACCCGACTTCAGCATGCATTTTATGTAAGGGTCTGCTTTCTCCTGCATTTTCTATGGGTTTGCTTCCCCGGGGTAACGGCTGGTGCTGTGATGGGGATCGAACCCAGCACCTTCGGGTTGTGAGCCGTGCCACTTAACCACTAGGCCACGCCGTCCCCTCAATGACTGATTGATTTCAGAATGAAATTAACACACAATATGGTTAAGATTCCTAACAGTACGCAGAAGAATCAATAAAAAACGTGACTAATCGAATTACAGAAGCTGTCTTTCGTATGCAAGATGTACTCAACAAATAAGCTTCGAAAGTCAGTTGTGATCTGTTAATCAGGCGCGAAAGAGGAGCACAGAATAGTACTACTGTAACCTGCCAGGCATGTTGCGTGTTATAACAGGCGGAAAAAGGAGGGGTGGGCATGGGGCTGGCTGATCTATCCTGTAGAAACTTTAGACAAACAAAATCGTTTCACAAGTCGCATGTGTTTACTTTACTTGAGCATCACGGTGACAATGCATATCTCTCACACCAACGGTACCCATTTAGTTTTCGCCATGATCGCGTTAGTGCTCCAGCTCACCCCGCTGAAAGTGTGAATAGTACCTGACTTACAGCTAGGAAAGTGACAGGTCGCCCCCATCCCATCTTAAGAAAAAAACGAGACCGCGTAAAATTATCTCTAACACTTGCACGGCGGACGTGTCTTCTATAATACACGTGGATCATATCTCAAATGGGGATCAAGATGCTGCAGCGGTCAGCGACCCATAGCTGACTGCTAGCGTCAGGGCCAGCGAACCATAGCTGCCAAGACCCTTCTACACCTCCACGTGGTGATCCTGGATAACAGGCTGCAGCAGGGCAGACTGGCTAAGGAGAAGGGATCGAAGAGGGAATGCAAAACCGGTACTCATAAAATGATTGCTGAAGTCGGATGTCTTGGACCGAAAGGTGCAAATATCGCAGCCAAGCTGTAAACTACGAAACAACGCATTCCGTTCTCTGGACTACATTCTGCTACTTAAGCCCTTTCAGGGTTTGGTAGTGGGAGATTGAGAACGAACGAAGAAGAAGAAGAAGAAGATATCTCAAATATCAATATTCAAAATACAATATCCACCAGAATGAATTTTATTTGTTTTGCATTCGCCTTATTTCTCAAATCCCCACGGCGGTGTGCGTTGCACTGTGGCTTTATTTTGCGCCTGTTGGCCCAGTGCATCCGACTTCAGCATGCATTTTATGTAAGGATCTGCTTCCTCCTGGAATTTTCTAAGGGTTTGCTTACCTTGGGTAACGGCCGGTGCTGTGATGGGGACCTTCGGGTTGTGAGCCGTGCCGCTTAACCACTAGGTCACCAGAATTAATAAGCACTGAAACAAAGGTCTAGGTAGTCTAGATAATGCAGTGTACAATTTCTCAGTTTAGCATAAGGTGAGGTGACCAAATTAAATTCCCTGCCTTCCCCATAAGGTAGGTACCCATTTACAGTTGGGTAGACTGAATGTGTGTCTAAGTCTAAGTTTAAGATTACTATAGTTAGTAGACGCTGGGTGACACATGCATGTGCACAGCTGGGATACAAAATGACGTCCATGCTCACAGAGTGAGTGTACAATCAAACAACAGCGTTCATTTGTTTAAGTTTTTTGTTTTGTTTTTTATTGGAGGACATCCTGCCAAAGGACATCCTGCCAAAGGATATTTGTAAGGAAATAATTCCGTTTTACTGTGAGAAGTGTTTTCGCGTAAAGTGGTGCGTAACTGGGTTGATGCATTTTCAGAAGTACACCCAGAAATCGGTGGCGTAGCCCGACCTGGTCGGTCTGTTCAGATTGCAACAGAAAAAGCTGTTATGATTCGATCCGACAGGCTAGTAACAATAGACAGTGTAGCAACTGCAAAAGGATGTTTGCGTGATTTAGCCGACAGCATAATGCAAAATGCGACTTTGGCGGGAGACGTTTTTGCGAATGACGTTGATGTTCCAAATGTGGCTGCATGATTTTGTGCAGATTTTTTTTTTTTTAAATTTCACCGCAGCCTCGACTTCATTGCTTCGGAATTTTTAGCTCTGTCCCTCTCGGCAGATGGGTACCCCATCTGTCGAGAGCATCGCACAAAGTACGAACTCCGTAACTCCAGCGTGGAACCCAGGGATCCGGAATAAATTGACATCATGGACCGACCGTCGCAGCTCGAAATCGAGCCCCGACCGTCTGAACACGAGGCAAGCGGCTTGACCACTTCGCCACAAGCGATAGTCTAAGTGTATCAATGTTGGTGGAAATTATGTTGAGAAGTAAGGGACAATTTAAGTTCGTGTCACAGTTAGGTTGGTTTTTTATTTCTGTAATAGCCATGCGTGACCTATTTACTGACTTGCCATGGTATACGCAGACACAAAGACATATAGCTCGTATACTGCAAACCCGTCTCATCTGATACAATCTGTTGAAGCTGGAATGTGTATGTAAGAATGCATGCTCTAAACGCAGCAAGCCCCTGTGATAATGTGCAACCAGACAACAAGAGTTTGGCTGTAATATGATCCGTTTCATTCAGTTGCTTTTCGCATGAAAGGTTTGTGGTTCAACTCCCTTTACCGGAACGCTCGTCGGCAGCTGTAAATGAAGACATGACTTACTGTTAGCGAATTATACGAACCTAAGAATGGGACTTGGCCACCCTACCTCATAAACAAGATGTGGCCTTGTACAATGAAACCTTTAACACATCACCCCCTACAGTAGTATCTGCTACGAGACTACCTTTAGCAAACGACTACCCAAGAGTGAAGAAGACAAGAGTAAATAGCTTCCGAAAAAAACATCTGACCTTACAGGAACCCCCATCACACATCAACCCATCTCCTGCAGCTCTCATTCACTTCTGGCTACCAAGCCAGTTAACAAGAACAAACTTTCATTTCGGTTTTATCTATGTGGTCTGCCCAGACATTTATAGGAATGAGGAACAAATTGTCGTTTGCCCAGCCCCACAGTGTGTAGGCTGTTTTTATTATATCTCATATGCTTTGCCGAGTTTTTGAACAATGTCTGCTTTATAGAGAAACGTATAGTATCCTCTCGGCCACCAGCTCCTCATGAACACAGTTTCATCAGCATACACTTTCCATATAGATTTCAATATATTTCCACTGAGGAGGAAACACATATCTCTTTTGTTCTTCCTAGGAATCGATCTCACTGTCCTATAGGCATTTATATATATATATATAAATATGTGCGTGCGTGCGTATGTGTGTGTGTGTGTGTGAGAGAGAGAGCTCAGTCTCACTTAGTTAATGGCAAAGGGTGTGGGTACTAATGGTTCCTGTAGCTTATTGATTGTATACACTCCTGCGCCGTACTCTCATGCGCCTGACATGGCTGAAGTCTCGATTGATTTCAAAACTTTGTGAGTTGTGAATTGTTAATTTATCTATTACTGTACATCTTCCAACAGGCGATCATTGACGGACTTCAACGTATCACCCCGATCCATATCTAGTGGTCCTATTGGCTGGATGTGAAGTCATGACGGCCGCTCTTTCTATACCTTTAACCCAAGAATGAAAAGAGGACAGGAGATCCACACCATCCCCTGTAGGTATAGATCATCAATAGCTGCCAGTCACTCACACCTTAGCGCTTTTGTACATTCCGAAGTAAGGATTGGGAATATGACACAATGACTGCCCTAGTTAAAGAGGTCTAAGAAAGTCATCTCAGAGCTTCCAGCTTCCTTCGTATACAGGAAGTTGTTTGCCTAACTCTTTGTTTTCATCTGATTGATATTTCATATAGGAGGACCGCGTTGCCGAATGGTTTGGATGCCTGCCTGCTGACAAGTACGGCAACGAATCAAATCCGCGGTAAGGCATATGTTGTTTTTCCTGTTGGGGGTGAAATAATCAAACACAACGTGGTGACAGCAGTGGCAAAACAGCAGCGGTTCTCAGTCTAAAAGCCCATGATCTACCCCAGCAATGGGAATGAAGTCGTAGGAAAGTTTGTTTTCTATTTTTGTATTTCCTATATCGTTTGAAAAAATATACAAAACGGAAAATCTACAAAAACAAACCAAACTATGAACAAAATACATCATTACATTATTACCTTCCGTCTCTTCCTCAGATCCAAAACAGCAGCAGGAAACCCGCTTAATCCGTATTGAGATGCACCAAAAGAAACCGTCTCTCTCGAAAAGATTAACGAGCCAGAGAAATGTAAACACAGCACTTATAAACACATGCAGATCACATATGTTGTTATCTCCGCCTTGACGCTGAAGACTATATCGTGCTCTTATTTATGCCTCTGTTTGATCAGCTTGACATCTGCAAACAGACAAAAACACACGTTAATTTTTAATTGACAACCAAAATAAATTAACAATTATATATATATATATTAAGTTGGCAAGAGAATGAAAAGCACTTGAGCATTTTGTGATATAAATGTCACTGTGTTCGGTTTTAATTGACTTCGAAGTCAGCATTTCGCGATAGAAAGAAATGTCACACAATTTAGCATTTTACCAAGGAAATGGGGGTTTTTTTTTGCCTTTTTAAAAATTTGTTTAATGAAAATGAAACAAATTTAAGTTTTATTACAACAGAAATATCATAGCAAAGTATAATCAGGCTATGACTAACAGGTTGCACCAGCTGTACAATAACACATCAGGCATCAAGTGATCAAGACTCAAGAGCAGAAAGTCATGGATAGCACAGGCCGAGAGAACAATCAGACAGATGACCATTGTGAGACGATAGTCTAGGCAGAGATGGCCAAACTACGGCCCGCGGACCAGATCCAGCCCGCCAACCACTTTTTACCGGCCTGCCAACCAGTTTTGGGCCGCCCTCTTATTGTTGATTGAAAATTATACTCCGCTAATAAAAAATTACAAAATAGCACGCACAGGCACCTGAAACAAAACCAAAAATGAACGATTACCATCTTCCCACGTCCCACAACACCACACACTTTCTCTCTCTCTCTCTCTCTCTTCTCTCTCTCTCTCTCTCTCTCTCTCTCTCTCTCTCTCTCTAATACCAATTGAGCTCTACTAGATAGTGCCGACAAAACGGAAATGATATCAAATCTCTGATCGTGCAGGTGGATAGGTGAAGACAGTGTCGGTACCTACTTTGATAAAGAGGAACTTAAAGCAATGACACATCTTTTCTGCAATCGGAAATCTCTGAGATCAAATGATGTTGCTTTGTCTTTGGTATCGGTATGGGAAAGTGATCCTGGGAGTAGGGGTGGGTGGTAGGTACATTTCTATAGGAAAGAGTTGAGGTGCAGAGTTGGCAGCCTTGTGAAGTGTTAAGTATAAATCAGTCAGTGACACGTCTGGGCTTGTAGCTGTTGTCCCCGTTTTCATGTATAAGTGTTTACATTTGTAAAAATGTTTTCTAAGTTTGCCGTTGCTTTCTGTATGTGGTTCATTATATATGTAAAACTAAATCTCAGAACGTTATTTTTGAAGGATGTTATAGCCCTCTGGTGTTGCCCGTGACCATAATCTGACCCTCGACCAACCCTAGCTTGGCACCACTGGTCTAGAGAGAAGAAAGTGTTCGCACTGGTGATAGAATGACATATTTTCATCATAACCCTAGGCATAGAATGGAGAGATAGGTACTTAAAGAAACCAGAGTTCGAGGTTAACAAGCAGGTCAATGATCAAAATAAGAATAGTGATGCCGTCATATTCGCCAATAGATTGATGTTACGTGCCATATATTTAGTGATTTATCTGGGGTTTGGGCTTTTCTGCTTTAGTGACAGGTCAGGTTGTTGCTGAGAGGAGTGGGGCATACAGGACAACAACCTCCAATGGGAGAATAGAGATGTAAGCAGTGATCTCAACTTTGAGATGGCTATCTGAGACCTCCATAACAAGGACAAGTATAGTGCATTCCTTAGTTCGGAAAATAGATAAGGGCTATTTAAGGCACGAGTGGATGGCAGCGGCAGAGGCGTCAAACCTCCAGGAGCTGGTGTGGATCTTGCTCACGCTGGGGTTCAGGACAACTAAAAAAACTAAATCATCTCATTATAGGCATTAATTATGGGTACAGTAGATATGGATAGAAATGACATTTTAAAGTATATATCGGAATAGATGAATCTGCAATCGAAAACCGCAGAGCTTCGATATCAAACGAGATTTCAACTGAGTGGGGCGCATGAGAAGAAGAACCAGCAGATGGTACATTCAACGAGTAAACATGAAGCATCCGTATCTACCTCCTTGACCATGACCTGAGAGAGTCTGAGCAAATATGGGTATGACATGAGTGCAGTAAAGTTGAACCTTAGAAACATAACATTGTCACAGCATTGAGTAGTTTGCCATGGAATTGTAAACCAATTCTGCATTTTGCGACAGATATATCACAAAATTTGCATTTTACGACAGACATGTCACAAAATTTGCATTTTACGACAGACATGTTACATTATAGATTTTACACCATCTAATGCGTGAACCACTCTTTGCCAACCTCCTTCCCATCTCTCTCTCTCTCTCTCTCGCTCTCTCTCTCTCTCTCTCTCTCAGACTGACAGACTGACGGGTGGGTAAATAGATGAATATGTGTATATACACACGTGTGTGCGCGTCCGTGATGTGTATATTAGAAGAAGCAGCACAATTCCAAAATCGGGCACCAGACATATAAAACATATCGAGAGTGTAGAAACTGATGTGGTGTCCAGGCAAGCAGAGGGGTACAGCTGTATGGTGACAAGAGCAATCTCTGAGAGACCGCGAGGGGTACAGCTGTATGGTGACAAGAGCAATCTCTGAGAGACCGCGAGGGTTGCAGCTGTATGGTGACAAGAGCAATCTCTGAGAGATCGAGAGGGTTGCAGCTGTATGGTGACAAGAGCAATCTCTGAGAGACCGCGAGGGTTATGAGGGAGCAAGATGTATTTACTTGACAGCAGATGACGAGAATTGTCAGGTGGTCTGTCTGAGACTGTGAACACCTGTCCGGCGAACTTTGACCTCCAACAGTGGATAGTAGAAATATCTGGAGTGACTGTGTTAGAAATCTGCCAACATGGAAGTAGCAGATGAAAGACAGAACGATAGAGTAGGTCACACTACAAAGAACAAAACTAGTGCATGGCGTCCCTTCCGCTAGTCAGTGTATGAAAGAAAGAGAGAAGAAATGATTGCCCCGGATGATAAAATGTCTCAAGGTCTCAGGTGAGGTCAGTTATAGTCCATGGCCAAGATGTTACTGACGAACGACGGCTACTAAATGGGTAGCATCTGGATGGGGTTCGCATTCAAGAGACAATGTACATTCTTGGGGGAAAGTGGGGCGGGGAGAGAGTGGGAGGGAGGAGACGAGACGTTCGAAATAATCGTGTTAAGAGAAACATCATCATTATCGTTATTGCCACACAAAAATGAGGTCAACGGTGAGCACAAAACAGTAACTTGGTAACCTGTCAGGCATGTCGTATGAGGCGACTATGGAGGTTGGGCACGGGGCTAGCTATTTTATTATGTAGGGAGGCAGCTAAGAAAACAAATAGGGTCATGTGAAAATACTGATCAATACCCCCATGTCACGCCCTCGTTCATGCACCTGTAAACAGACTCTGTTACAGCAATCAATCCAACAAGGAGGGATTTGACACAACAATCTCCATAGTGGTGAGCTTAGTGAGGAGCTTCGCATTGAACTACAGCTAGGAGTACCTCATTCCCCTTCTCAGTTAGCCTCAGGATGTAAGAAAAGGTACTGTAACTCACTGCCACAGAAAAGAGGGCAAGATTAAAATCGACACAGCACGAGTAGATTCAAACAGCAACACCGTATGACGTATCTGACAACAATCTCTCATTAGGACAGGAACTATTAGCGTCCGTCCCACGCAGAGCCTTACCTGAAACTTTAGAGACAAAAATGGAAAAACGATAAAGGTAATCACATGGGCAGGAGATAGTGCTGTTTGAGAGGTCTTGGTTGAGTGAAAATAGGACGTACAAGTCTATTTTAGTTCAGTACACCATTTACTGAGAGCAGAGGCAGCGCAATTGTTAGTGTACTGTCCTACAAGGCAAGCGATCGGGGTTCGATCTCCAGCTGGTGTGGGATTTTTCCAAACATAAAACCGCTCCTATGGGCCGGCTGAGCCTTAAAAATTGGGTGCCAGAATCATCTGGGAAAGTAAAGGCGGCTGGAGTGACGTGAGCACATAGTGTGCCTTTGGTCAAGAACAAAAGGCTCTAAGACCATACCCCCAATACGCCACACTGGCGTGTTAACGAGATCTTTACTTACTTTTTTGTATTCCATTTTCATAGCGTCTGAGTAGCGTAGTTATAGAGTGGTGATTCTCGCGACAAATGTATTGGGTTCGACTCCCGTTATTGACAAGCTCCCGTCGACCCAGCTGTAAAGATGTAACTGACTTACTTTTTGTAAAGGAAAGGCAGCCAGAAAAGCAGGCCATCTTAGGTTTGTCGGCTTCACGAGAGGTACAGAGTGGTAACATCGCTGTTCTCAACCTAACTGCGAAGTAAACTGTATGGTGACGAGATAAGATTCCTGACGCCAACGTCAATGAGGGGAAAGATATGCGAATATTTGATAGAAGAAAAAAAAGAAAGATGAATAAAGAAAAAGAAGAAGAATTGAAAGCGGAGTTTGGGATCAAGATGCTGAGCAGCGCATGAGCTGCAGTGGTCAGCGACCCATAGCTGACTGCTAGCGTCAGGGCCAGTGAACTAGAGCTGCCAAGACCCTTCTAAACCTCCACGCGGTGATCCTAGATAACAGGCTGCAACAAGACAGACTGGCTAAGGAGAAGGGATCGAAGAGGGAATGCTAACCCGGTACTCAAAAAATCCTTGCTGAAGTCGGATGTGTTGGACCGAAAGGTGCAAATATCGCAGCCAAGCTGTAAACTACGACACAACGCATTCCGTTCTCTGGACTACACTCTGCTACTTAAGCCCTTTTAGGGTTTGGTAGTGGGAGATTGAGAACGAACGAAGAAGAAGAAGAAGAAGAAGAAGAAGAAGAAGAAGAAGAAGAAGAAGAAGAAGAAGAAGAAGAAGAAGAAGAAGAAGAAGAAGAAGAAAGCCGAGTTCCTGAACAATGATATCTCCAACACTTCGTTCCCGACAGCAGTGCCTGGTATTATTGTTCGTAAAATGTTTACCTTGTTTATAGCGAAGGGGCGTCCCGTATACCACTTAAACAACCACAGTTCCAGAGAGGGCGGACATAAGTGTATGACTGCCTACTGGAATCCCCAAACACAGAGGCAGTCGCATGACACGGCAACAGCTGGGTAGAATAACAAAGACCAGACCGCATGGCAGCTGGAGGAAGGCCAGGTATAATGCAGGTTCCTTAATAAAATGGTTTGAAATGGAACATGCCGGTTTGGGGAGAGAGTATGTGACAAACTGTGCTAATATATAGCAGCAATAGCAACTTGAAGACAAGGTAAATCTTAAATGTACTCGGCACGTTCTAGTCTACCCAGCTTATTAATGTATATCTGGCTTAGATACCACAATGCTAGGATGGGGGCAATTTGTCACCCCTGCCTCAAAATGAGTGGTTTGCCGGGGTCTTTGTGTATGACAAGGACAAGAATAGCACTACTGCCTCACATACAGCATGTCGTAAGAGGAGAGTAACTGTGTGACATGGCATAACACCGGTCATGGTTACATTGTTTGTTTAGATCAGCAAAGATGGCGCCTAACAGGCTCCGGGTCCACTGTGCTCTAGTGTTTGAGTATATTAAGATGAACTCGCACATCGGGTAACCATCTAACGCCGCGGAGTATTAAGCTGCTCGAGCCTAGCCCAATAAGCAGGAAATCCGTCTCCCAGCTATATTCAGCTCATACCGCAGTTGGGACTTGCACAGGGGCATTTGTCCCTGTAGAAGTACAGGTCGACTAAAAGCTAAGAACCTCAAAATGACGCAGAGATTAGTACGACTATGGTTCTAACACCGTATCACCGATCGGTGGATTCTAAGTCACTCGCTGTAGGGTCAGGTGAAACATTCCGACATTGAGACTCTGCGCCTCGCGACAGATTCAGGTGACACATGCTGACCAAGACCCCCACCTTATGCCAGGTTCAGGTTAAACATTCTGCCCAAGATTCCATCTCACGTCAGGGTCAGATTAAACATGTTGACCAAAATTCCATCTCATGTCAGGGACAGATTAAACATATTGACCAAGATTCCATCTCATGTCAAGGTCAGGTTAAACACGCAGACCAAGATTCCATCTCATGTCAGGGTCAGGTTAAACATGTTAACCAAGATTCCATCTCATGTCAAGGTCAAGTAAAACATGCAAACCAAGATTCCATCTCACTTCAGGTTCAGGTGAAACATACGTTGCACAACAGGCTGGAGGGTGCACCTTGCGGTATATGATGAGCCACTGTAGCGTGCTACCAGAGAAACATCGCAAATAACGAAGAACTCAGCCCGAATAGTTTCTGACAATAACAGCTCTATCGTTGTCGCGAATCCCAAGTTTTAAGCCCCTGCAATGATTTCAACTAGGGCACTAGTGCAGTAATCCCAACGTGGGCACTAGTGCAATAATCCCAACTTAGGTACTAGTGCAATAATCCCAACTTGGGTACTAGTGCAATAATCCCAACGTGGGTACTAGTGCAATAATCCCAAGTTGGGTACTAATGCGATAATCCCAAGTTGGGTACTAATGTGATAATCCCAACTTGGGCACTAGTGCAATAATTCCAACTTGGGTACTAATGCAAACATTTCATGGACAAGAACTGATTCTTTCATTTTATCATGAACAGAAAAGTGAAATATATTGACCACATCAAAAGCCACAACGGTCTTGAGAGAAAGGTAATGGAAGTTATGGTGTCGGACAAGAGAGGCAGAGGCAGACTAAGAAAGTGATGGCCCTAAGATGTCAAGGAATGCTTGGGCATGACTCTGGAGCAGGCTGGAGATTTGGCAAGAGATCGAGTTTCTTTCAGACGGACTGTGGTGAGATTATGGGAGCGATGTTCTGCAAAGGAAATGACATTTGATGATGACGATAATGAGATATTTAAAACATCAAAAATTCACCGACTCGGTAGACGATCGCGAAATGTTCTTCAATTGAGATCGTAGTGGAAGTGAAGGAAAATTTACTCACAGGAAAGGTATAAAAGTGTGCATCAAGTATAAACAAATTGACCAGCCATGCACTATATGGTAAAATCAAACAGTAATGTACTACCATTTGGGGTAGGGCACAACGCTGGTGAAAAGTGATATTAATTTGTCCTCATTAATATTACAGTGGCAGGAACTTTATCGAGACAAGCCGGGCATAGAGAGATGGTTGTGTTTATAGTATAAACAATGATGTTATGGGAGGGCTAAACAGTGGACGGGCGCGTTCATTGGCAACATCGCTTAATAGCAATTAACGGAATATCACGGCGTAGTGTTTCTGCTAATGGAGATGTATTGTATGTTTGTCCTGTTCGGGAGCGGTAGCCTTGTTCTTCTACCACAGTGGTTAACCGTTACGTGGCTGAGTGGATCTACGTGTAACAGTTCCTAGTGAATTCTGTGTACAGTTCGGATGAAAGAGATGGGTGATTAGTTCCTTTCCTGACAGCCTTTTCTTCCCGACAAGCAACCAATCAATCAATGAAACTAAAATGTTAGTTGCCTGTGGAGCATAGGTCTTGAAACAAATCCACGTGAAGTCATCAAATGTTCACCGACCCGTATCTATTGGAGGTTTTTGAGACTTTCAATTTCTACAGGATGGGGTAGCTAGCCCCATACTCAATCTTCATTAGTCGTATCTTGGGACATGCCTGTGGGGGGGGGGGGGGGGGGGGGGCAGTGTTACTATTCTCTGTGCCAGTTTTGTACTTCGGTAACACTAAATCGTCTTAAAAGTAAACCATGCGGTAACACTAAAGCGTCTTAACAGTAAACCGTGTATCTATTTACAGCTGGATCAACTAAAACATATCAATAATGCGAATCTTTACCGTGAGAAACGACAGCACTTTCACTCTGACCATAGCAAGCACAATAAACATATATATGTAGCAAAATAATCATATTTTGTTTAAACCCCATACCAATATATGGAAGCTTACTATTCCCTATAAATCCTCTAGTTGGACCTCAGAAAGGTAGATACACGCCGTACAAATAAGTTGACATTGTACAATAAAAGGTAAATAAAGGAAGGACAGCATATCTGATAGCGAAAATACAGACCAGCCTTCAACAAGATACAATCGATAAAAACATAAACTGACATGGCTCAGTTATCGCTCCAGGCAAGAAACACGAGAAAATCCACGTTACGGCCACGTCAGGGATAAGAACAATAGAAAACGTCTAACATACACCAAAATAAATAAAGGAAATTGTTTCAAGACAATCAACATACGGCGGCAGCCATTAGTCAGAGAGTGGCCGAGAAAGTCTGAACCACGGTGTGCCAATAGGACAAAGTAGGCCAATCAATAAATGACAATACATAAACTAATGAGTATACGCACACAAACTACTACACGTACATATATTTATCAAGAGACACGTATATAAAAATACTTTCTTAAAACATACATATATACATATACTGGCACATATGCATACAAATATAGGGGGCTAAGTGGTCTCGAGGTAAGGTGTCCGCCTCGAATGCCAGAGGTTGCGGGTTCGAATCATGGTGGCGACCGGGATTTATTTGGTGTGAATCTACTGGTAAAAATGCCATCGATCTCTGGATATTGAGATCGGACTACCATGTTCAGTGTTGAGCACGTCAAAAATCCCCTGACAGTTTCAAATCGAAAAGAATAAGCTTAGAGGCTGCTGCCCGGACAAAATTAATACGTTCTAGTAAAAAATCTACCCAAATTATTTGTATCGTCCAACACGCCAAGTACGCAGTGGGAAGTTGTAAATTACCTATTAGGTATAGCGGGTACATTCTGCTACCTGACAACAGATAGTAACATGCCTGTTTGAATACTAGGATTCCGAGTATAAGTTTTCCAAGTATACATAAAAACGGATATAAGACAGTATGTAATAGACATTATAATAATAATAATATAATAGAGATATAAAAATAGTGGCGAGAGAGAAACATTACAGCAACAAGACACAGCAACTGTACCCCTTGTCAATTAAATCATTATTATATATCGAATATGGTCAGAGACACGTTAAACGGAGGCATAATTTCCTACATATTTCTGTTCACATTTAATGTGGAATATGCCTGGCAAATTTCCATCTGTAGGATGACACGCGCAGGGCTTGACTGACAGCTTTATAACAGGTACAGATAAGAGACCTGTTAGGGGTAGGAAAACAGTTGGTAGTTGGGTTCCGCCTTATCTACTTTTTTTTCTGCTTTAATTTTTTTACTTAAGAATAAGATATGTTGCGCCGTGTTAAAAGTTGCACTACGAATCATTGCCCTTTCGTCACGGCACATCTACTTCCGGAACATGTGTAGTGGCGCTAACTTTATGTAGCCGTTGGCTGCCATTAAACTACCTGCAAGGCAGTAGGTGGTTTGAAGTCACGAGCTTTTCCTAGATGAATTCTCATTGTGGCTTACGAGTTTCATTTACCCAGATGGGGCTAAAGATGCAGTGAACGAACTGCCTAGTTTCGTCAGTCAGTCAGTCAACCAGAACTGTCCAAAATAGTTTTGTTCCGTCTCCAAGTTGCGACCCTGGAAACTGGCTGCATCCGTATGTCCTGGCTGAGAGAATGGGGATCAACAAGGGCAAGCAAATCACCTCTCAAAAATGGGATGTGTCGGCAGTCTCATCATAAACGGCGACATAACACGTTACAAAAAGCCGTCCTTATTCAGGACAAACGGTTAAGAAGTGGTAGAATGTACTCATAACATTCTAGTATTAGTGCGCCATATAATCTCATACCAGAAGAAGGTACAAAGCTAACTATGTGTTGTGCGTGTCCTGTAACCATCTAGTTAATTAGATCATATTCGGGATCAAGATGCTGAGCAGCGCATGAGCTGCAGTGGTCAGCGACCCATAGCTGACTGCTAGCGTCAGGGCCAACGAACCTTAGCTGCCAAGACCCTTCTACACCTCCACGCGGTGATCCTGGATAACAGGCTGCAGCAGGGCAGACTGACTAAGGAGAAGGGATCGAAGAGGGAATGCTAGCCCGGTACTAAAAAAATGCTTTCTGAAGTCGGATGTGTTGGACTGAAAGGTGCAAATATCGCAGCCAAGCTGTAAACTACGACACAACGCATTCCGTTCTCTAGACTACATTCTGCTACTTAAGCCCTTTCAGGGTTTGGTAGTGGGAGATTGAGAACGAACGAAGAAGAAGAAGAAGATCATATTCTTCTTCGTCGTTCATTTTCAAATAACATTTTCTAAAAATAAACTTGGTGGTTTTGTTGCAGGCTTCCTTCGTCCCGATTGAGTGTGTACTTCGATAATATCGCAGTATTTCCCTCATAACCTTGGTGGTTCATTTTTCCAATCTCGTGGAACAATCCTTTTTGCAAGTGATTGAGAATATAATATAACCAATGGTCTCTAATTTCAAACATAAATTTTTGATGAATGCCATCTTGACCTGGATATTTATCCACTTTCAACCCCTTCAATTTAAACAAAAACATTTTCTCTTTAATACAGATTGATCTTAATCCCGCTGTATACATCTCTTTGAAAGAGAAAGACATCTAAAGGCTCTGGTGTCTTGGAACTGTCCTCTTTTGTGTAGACTGTGCGAAAGTACTGATTGAGTAGATTAGCTGCCTCCCTATTCTCACATATTTTTCCTGTACTGTCTAGGAGAGGGACTACTTTACCTTTCGTTCTTTGTTTATTTCTTACATAAGAAAAGAAGCTTTTACTATCCGTCTTAATCCTCTGAACAAGTTTTTTTCAAAGTCTACTTTTACTTTTTTTATTCACTTTGTGAGCTATTTTCTGCCAATCCAAATAGTTTAAAATATTTCTTAAGGAAGCATGCGTCTTTGTGTGGTTTTACAATGCTGGTTTATGAGCAACTTGTTTTACATGAGGTCGCAAGCGTCATGCATAACTCTCTTTAGTTGATCTAACGATATAGATGGGAATACACCGGTCCTATTATTTCCTTTCCAGCAAGAGGCCCTGGGATCCGCTGGAGGGAAAGGGCACACGACACCAGCTATAAAGAACATGTACCTGGTAAGAACCACTACGTGGAAGAGGTTGTGTGATTTCCGCTATCTCGATGCTATTCTTGGCTCCCAGATTTGTTATCCTTACTGACATCTGACGGGTCTATCAGGTACCTTATCTATAAAGTAGTAACAAGCAGGACAGTTTCTGGTCGCAAGCGGGAATCATTTGCTGTTAAGGTCTGGGTCAGATAGAAAAACACGCAAGAGGAAGCCTATGAAATAAGCGATGGAAGCAAAGGAAATTCAGCTAGAATCGCAATGGCAAAAGCAGTGTTCAGAGAGAAACAGATAATACTTTCTTCGATACATACAAACCTCTGCCGCCGTAAAAGAGTTATCAATGCATACATCTCGTTTGTGGTATTGTGAAGTTAGGAGATGCATATAAATGAATAAGAGATAAATACTGTTGAAAGCTTGTAATGTGTGGTGCTACCTAAGGTTTGTAAAGATCAGCTGCACACACATAGAGAGAGAGAAAGAGAGAGAGAAAGAGAGAGAGAGAGAGTCGAATTAAAGTTCTAGAGGCAGTAGACGAAAATAGAAATCTTCGGATAATAATAAGGCGGCGAATACTGTCTTGGCTTGATCACACGTTGGCTAAGTTCAAGACGTCCTTGCAGATCAAAAATAGAGCAAGGTAGACAGAGGTCTGCCAAGGATTACTTTCATTACAGTTTACAGGGATGTGGCAGTAAAATCATACGCGGAAATCAAAAGGGCACAGCACGAGATAGACACTTTAGTCTTTAAAACAAATACGAAGAGTGAAAAACGGTCGAAAACGAGAGCTTACTGACAATGTATGGTTTCTGCATCACAGTGTCTGGTAATACGCAAAATGAGCTACAGATAAAGCGAGAGAAATAAGGACAAGTGGTTGCGTGCAGTGGATGTAATACTATTATTGCGTGGCCTAGGGGTGAAGCGAAATCCCCAGCTACTTCTTACATCTCCTAATACACATGAACTACATTACAAAAGGGCATTATGTGGAACCTAATGTAGAAAATATCATTCGAATTGAAGCGATGCTTATGTCTAAAGAAAGACTAAAAAACAATTTACAGTAAATTATTTTCTCAACGGACAAAATAATTCCAAGGCTAACAAATATCAAGGGAACTAGCCACTTTAAGAACATGACACTACCTGACACAATGTAAATTATTAAGTCATTGGGACATTGGAAAGATAAGTTCAAGTGTAAAAAATCGTGCATATCGGTGTAAGGGTTATTGAGATTTTAGGCGGCAATTAATTGACGACAACAATTGTGAAACGGACAATAGTTGACACATGAAAGTTTCGTTATTTAGTCGTCGGTCTTTCAATGGGGTTTCCCCGTGAGTCCGAAGGTCTTCTATTAAAGTTGGCCATGGGTGAAGCGTCCGTTTCACAATTCCAACGCACCCTGTTTGAATCACGTTTGTGTCCAGTTTGGCAGACGGGTTATTTTTTCGCTCCTCTACATGCAGAAAGTAATGGCAATCTACCGTACTGCGCACCTGCCATGAAACTTGTAGCAGCCTAATAGGTTGGCGGCTGTAAGAAGCGACGTTCTGCAAAGGACATGTTACTTACTTTTTTACTTACAAATAGAAAGGCAAAGGTATGAGCAAAGAATCGACTCGTAGAACTATCTAAACAAATGTAATGTAGACGTCGTGCCTGGAGTGAATAAGGTAAAAACTAGTTAAGCAGTTCTTATCCACTACACAGGTTTTTTCTTCTTCTTCTTCTTCTTCTTCTTCGTACGCAGTCAGACATCAACCTTTATTTTTTCGAAAAAAGCAGCGGTCATCCTGAGGCTGTCGACACTGCCATAGAGCTTGTCTAGTGTTGCCATTGGTGATGGCCACTTCTGCTCTCTCTGATCCTCGTATGTCGGGCAGTTTTGCAACAAATGCTCAGCGGTCATTTTCCCGGTACCACACGGGCATTCGTCAGTGCCACCTATCTTCAATTTGTTGAATAGGTGGTACCTAAGTCTATTCTGGCCAGTGCGAAGTCTAAATACCACGACCTGCTCTTTTCTGTTCAACTGGTAATAGGCATCGTTTCTTGTGTATCCAGTATGTTCGGTTTCCCATTTGGTCATGTATCTAGCTCTAATAAGCCGTTTTGACTCTTCGTATGTCATACTAGTATCTGGTTGTGGTAGTCTTGCACCTTCTTTTGCCAGTCTGTCTGCCTCCTCATTGCCTTGGATGTTGCAGTGGGATGGAGCCCACTGCACCACTACCCTTTTTGGTGCAGACTGCTGGCATAGTTGACATAGTACTGCTCTTAAATCATTAAGTTCAGTATTTATCTGGCTTTTTAGCGCTGTGACTACGGCCAGGGCATCTGTAAGCAGGACTATATGGCTTTCATTCCTTTTACCTGTCACTATTTCTTCCACTAACGCCATCAGTGCCTCTGCCTCCGCTCTGAAATTGCTTGTGTATTTTTCCAGTAGCGAATGACAGTGTTATTTTTCTGCCATTTGGTAGGCTCAGGAATGCTCCTGCCCCTCCGTTCTGCTACACAGGTTTCAATATAATAGTTGTCCATCGAAAACGAAGATAGCATTGATTTGTGCTGCATGATATGATTCCGTATGAGTTTAAAGTCCAATCCTGGTTCGGCTGACTGTTGCACGTGGAGCGCACATATAACAATTCGGCGTTGGCGGCGCCGTGCGTTCTGCTCTTTCGGGCAGTTCGCTTCTTCTCAGCGATGAAATTCCGCTTGGTGATCTTAGCACCTTGTGTGATGCTTGTACC
The DNA here is from genome assembly GCA_036924085.1 of Ariolimax columbianus. Taxonomy (NCBI): domain Eukaryota; kingdom Metazoa; phylum Mollusca; class Gastropoda; order Stylommatophora; family Arionidae; genus Ariolimax; species Ariolimax columbianus. The sequence goes on from JAVGWX010000002.1 coordinate 120,640,887, forward strand.
AGACAGAATGGTTCTGTGCAAGCGTCTCCCGGGAGGTTACATCGATAGTGATGCTATTTAAAGACATTTTTAATGAGTCCGTTACGCATCTTCTGTTTGAATGTTATAGTAAAATCGACTGCCAATAAATTATATTAACAGCAGACCGATTCTAATGTCTGAGCAGACTTGATCAAGGTAAACATCTGTGATTTGAGAAGAAAAAAAATCAGGATGGGTTAAGAAAATCAAGAGATCGCAAGGAAACAAAAACAATAAACGCGAGATAAATAGATGATGAGACAGAACAGAAGCACACATAATGACAGGATACATTTCTAGGTTACATTGATGATACGTCTTGTATACTGTACTTTTCTACTGGATATATCCCGGCTGTAAAGCATCAGATTAGCGTGGTGGGGTGTCTCTAGTTTTTCTAGGCAAAGTTACACGATTCAACTCCCGTTATCAACCCGCTTAAGTCAACCCAGCTGTAAATGGGTTTCTCGATCACAATTTAGGAAGGAAAGGCAGCGAGTAAGGGAACTAGATATCTCACATCGTAAACAAGATGCGACTTAGTACAATGAAGTGTCTAACACTTTATCCCCGACAGCAGTGTTTGCTTTGTGGGCTACAGTTACCAAGCCACGTCAGTGAGGGATCGGCGGTCAAGGACAAGACGACTAGGGGGTGACGACGAGATGCAGGGGACTTTGCATCAAGCACCCGCGAAAAAGACTGCGGAGTCCGGAGTCGAACTCATGACACTTGGAAGAATAAAACATAAATACCAGGGAATATTGTTTACAATATTTGACTAATATGTATTTGTTTGCTAATACGCGGATATTCATGTCCAATGTTGAGGGCCTGCTAGGAGGATTCATAGCGCTTAGAAAAATCGATACAATTGATGACAATCGTGCTGCTCTACAGTCGGATTGAAATACATACGTGAGAGTTATTGTGTGAGAAAGCCACGGGCCGGGGGATAGAACATCTGGTATTGGAATTGAGCCGAATATTTCCGTCTCTAGCGTGTGGACTCCATAAATATAGAAATGATAGGGATTCTAGAGGAATTTGGTATAGATATACTTTCTGATCTGTGTTATAACATATACAATTCTAGATGCATACCAACGGACATGAAAACATCTACGTTTATAACACTACTAAAAAAAACTTCATGCAACAGAATGTTCAGATTTCAGAACAATTAGTCTAATGAGTCACACAATTAAAATACTACTAAAGATCATACAAGAAAGAATAAGATAAAGTAGAGAGGGAAGTTTCAGAAGAACAATCTGGTTTTCGAAAGTTTAATGGAACAAGAGAAGAAATTTGCTGTTTGCGAACAGCGACAGAGAAATATATAGAAATACAAAATGACATACATATTTGCTTCATAGACTACCAGAAAGCTTTCGACAGTTCAACATCAGAAATTAATCAACTGCCTCCAAGAAATAGGTATAGATGGTAAAGACATAAGACTTCAGTAATCTGTACTGGAAACAAACTGCTACAGTAAAATCAGGAACATTATGCTATCCAAGTATAGATGTGAAAAGAGGAGTGAGACAGGGATGTGTATTATCCCCTTCTCTTTTTAATATTTACACATAACAAATATTAAAACAGATTGAGGGGATGCTTGGGCTTGTCATTGGAAGAGTGGCAATGAATAATCTAAGATTTGTGAATGATACAGTTTTATGGTAAAAAGTGAGCAAGACTTACAGGAGTTTTTGACAACAATATACAAAATAAGTCAGTAGTTTTGATTAGACATGAACATTAAGAAAACAAAGATTTTGATAATTTGGAAAAGTGACAAAAAACCATGTATGCAGATAAAAATAAAAGATCAACTTGAACATGTAAAGAGAATCTCTGCTCTAGGTCATATAATAACGGTAGATGGAAATTATGAACAAGAAATCAGAAAGAGAATAGGTATGGCTAAGATGGTAATCGGCAACATGCGACACATACAAGGGTCTTGTCATAAGTCTTTACCCTGACCATGAAGGAGTAGGAGGAGAAAGTTGAAATTTGGCACAGTGCCTATTCCTTCTCAATGTAGCCACGATCTGAATGTATACATGTCCGACATCTCTGCGTCACCTTGCAAAGACCTTCACAATAAAAGAACCTATTTTTTTCACTAAATTTGTTATCACAAGCCTGTATCACATATTCGTCACTGTCAAAATGATGGAGCTAAATCGGAGAATATGGTGGGTGTGGAAGAATTTCAATATTCAAATCGTTGGCTGTTTGCAGCACTAGTCTTGTTTTATGGGAGGGCGCGTTGTCTTGAAGCAAAGGCAGAATTTGAGTGCGCGCTATCCCTCGTTTTCTGGTCACAGTCTTTCTTAGATTGGTAAGAATATCTGCATAATATTGTCCATTAAGCGGGTTGCCATGAGACAGGTAACCTTTCAATATGAGACTTTTAACGTCCGAAAAAACAGCATCACTTTTCTGGCAGATTTCTGTGCTCTTGGCTTGACATGTGTTGGTGAGCCCGGGGTTTTCCACTGCATGCTGGAAATTTTGGATTCTGGGTCATAATGATGAACCCAAGTCTCATCTACTTTCACCATGGTCGGCAACATGTTTTTCGACTGACACATTTTGAGCAACTGGCCACAGCAATCAACCCTCGTTTGTTTCTGTTTATGTGTCAGCAGACGTGCGACCCAGCGGGCACACTTTTATAATGTTCAGTCTGCTGTGTAAAATTCTAAAAACGGTACTTTCATTCAGTTTTGCTGACCTAGATATCTCTGCAATTGTCATTGTCCTATGGTGGTCAATGATTTTCTTCACTTGCAGCATTTTCATCGCTGCACTCTGAGGATGGTCTTCCTGATCTGGGAAGATCAGCAACATGGGAACGGCCACACTTAAACTGCATACACCAGTTGTTTTTTTTATAGAAGCATATGCAGGACATATTTCCTCAAACACTGGTTCCATCTCCCTGTGTATTTCTGTAGGTGTTTTCCCTGCAACATCAAGAATTTTATCACAGTTCTGGCCTCTGATTTCCCCATTGTTCTGACAAACCCTTACAGTAGCATAATTGGCCAATGAGGTGTGTTGCGCCATGCACCATACCGGGTAATCCGTCGAGGAGGGAAATTCATTCTTCTCACGTCCAGTACAAATTGAATGAGCTACATATGTGCTAAATTGCAACTTTCTCCCCCTACTGCTTCATAGTCAGGGTAAAGACTTATGACAAGTGTCTTGTACTGACATCCAAACAGGTAAATCAGAATATGAAAATGAGAATTGTCACTACTTTATGGCGCAGAAACATGGGCAATGAATAACAAGTTGGAAAATAGTATTAAAGCTTTTGAAATGTGGGTATATAGAAGATTGGGTCTCATTTCTTGGAAAGAGACGAAAAGAAATTTGGAGGTATTGGAAAATATGGGGGTGAAAAGAGAATGAATGATCGTATGTCCATGATTCTGTTAATCCTATTATATCTGGTTTACTTGAAGGCAGCCCAGCCGGCTCCGCAACCCATGACAACCTTAGGCTTCGGGTTATTTTCTATGTTGAGGAGACGGCCGAGGTTGACATTTTCGTTGAAACCCTCTGGGAGGTATTTCGTTCAGGAGCACGGAACTGGGCTCCCTCCGCAAAAGCGGTTGCACATAGCTTTCGTTGTTCCTTTCATTATGGTGAGGCCTGCTTTCTTGCCCCGCTCTTCTATCAATGCTAGCATCTGTGTCGCTTTGGTTGGGGTTGGGGAGAGATTAGGTGTCTTCTATATTTAGTGTGGTATCGTCTAGGCAAATCTTAGATGGTTGAGTTATCCTCAATCCTCATCTATTGTGTTGCTCCCCGCAATCTCATCGACCACATCAGGCATGCAGAGAAAAGAGATTGGGGTCGCCCTGGCTCACATCTTTTTCTGTGGTGGTATTTACGGGTAGTATGAATGGGCGAATGATGGTGGTGCATCCATCATAGCAACGTTTCTTCATCTTCTTCTTCTTCGTACGCTGTCAGACGTCAACCTGTATATTTTTCGAAAAAAGCAGCGGTCATCCTGAGTCTGTCGACACTGCCATAGAGCTTGTCTAGTGTTGCCACTGGTGATGGCCACATGTGCTTTCTCTGGTCCTCGTATGTCGGGCAATTTTGGAGCAGATGTTCAGCGGTCATTTTTTCCCTGTGCCATAGGTGCATATTCGTCAGTACCACCTATCTTCAACTTATTGAATAGGTGGTACCTCAGTCTGTTGTGGCCTATGCGGAGTCTGAAGACCACGACCTGCTCTCTTCTGTTCAGCTGATAGTAGGCATCGTTTTTTGTGTAGCCAGTATGTTCTGTTTCCCATTTGGCCATGTATCTGGCCCTAATAAACATTTTGGACTCTTCTTAGGTCACACTAGAATCTGGTTGTGGTAGCCTTGCACCTTCTTTTGCCCGTCTGACTGCCTCCTCGTTGCCTTGGATGTTACAGTGGGATGGAACCCACTGTACCACTAATCGTTTTGGTGCGGACTGCTGGCATAGTTGACAGAGTACTGCTCTTAAATCATTAAGTTCAGTATTTGTCTGGCTTTTTAGTACTGTAACCACGGACAGGGCATCTGTAAACAAGACTATATGGCTTTCATTGCTTTCGCCTGTCATCATTGCTTCTACTGCAGCCCTCAGTGCCTCTGCCTCCGCTCTGAAATTGCTTGAGAATTTTCCAGTTGCCACTGTCAGTGTTATTTTTCTACTATTTGGTAGGCTCAGGAATACCCCTCCCCCTCCATTCTGTGTTGTGTTTGTTACAGAACCGTCGGTGTATGCATGGTCCAGTCCATGATTGGGTAGTTTTCCGCTATGTACCTCAGGGTTATGTCTCTAATTTCTTGTTCAGTCTGGCTGTTCTTGTTTCCAATACCTGGTATATTTTCTACCACCTCCGGAATGATATGCGGCTTCCATGTGGGTTTGCGTACAGTAGGGATGGGCTTTGGTGTTGTTATAGTGTTCATAGAGTCTTCGCTCATCTTTGCTTTGGCTATTTCTGCAAAGTTTCTCCGCTTTAGTTTCCCTTTTCCAAATCTATTTAGTCTCTGCTTGCTGCTGGGCTCTGCAGTCTCTTCTGTCGGTCATGGATTCCAGATTTGTAATCTTCTCAAGTTATACAATTGGCGTTGACTTCATGCCTCCTGTTATAACTCTCATGGCTTGGTTTTGAAGTTTGCTAATGTTATCAAAGTTCGCCTTTGCTGCTGTTGCCCATGCCGCAATGCCATACTCGAGAACTGGTCTCAACTCTTCCAGTGTACAGTTTCTTGAGTATACTTTCGTCTGCTCCCCAGCTTGTGCCAGCAAGTTTCCTCATGACTGCCATTCTTTGTCTGGCTCTCATTCGGTTTCTCTCGATCTGACTTTTCCATGTCATGCGCCGATCGAATGTGACGCCCAAGTAGTTTGGGTTGTCGTTAGGCTGCAGATATTTGCCGTTAAGACTTATGTTGGTGTTCTAGGGTTTATTTGAAAGCGAGAATATCGTACATGTTATTTTTTCTTAATTTATTTTGACCAGCCATGATTTCGCCCACTCCTCCAACGATGTTAGGGCCTGCTGCATCCGATTGTTTATAGCAACGTTTCAACATGTCTGTGTAGGCAGCTTCAACTCCCTGCTCTTCCAGAACTTTCGACACATCTGATTAATTATTTTCATTTCGGCTTCTACGGTTCTTCGCCTAAGTTGTCCTAGGACGGCATCTCCTTCGCCTTCCCTCTGAGGTTCATACAATGCCGACTCTGATGTTAGTGTTGGGTTCTCATCTTAGGACATGTCGTCCGTGGAACTGTTGGAATGGTGTGCATGTGTGATGGTGTGCATACGTGATGGTGTGCATTTGTGATCGTGTGCATATCTTCTTGATTGCTCAGAGCAAGCAGTTTTTGGTTGATGGTTTATCGGCCAGAATCTTTCTTAGACTGCATGGAAAGAATGCAACTTTGCCATTTCTTTTTTCCTGTTGTTTGCCAACATTCTACCCTATACATCGGCACATAACGTATGCAACTGTAGCATATTCTTGGTTTTCACTTTGTGCTGTACTGCGAAGACGTACGCAGGTTTAGACTAGCCAAGGCTATTCTGACTTTGCTCAATCTGCTTTTGATGTCTTTACCTGCTCCACCGTCTGGTGTTCCTGTGCTACAGACGTATGTAAATGTGTCCGGTATCGCTAATTCTTCGTTTCTTTTTTTAATTGGTGCGGGATTTAATATAGTTATTGTCACAAGTTAGGTGTTCTTGATATTAATGTTCAGTCTAACTTATTGTCTATATGCACTCATGCTTTCCGTTGTCTCTTGCATGTGTTGCTGTGAGTTTGCAAACAGTCAAATGTCATCTGCGTGGTCGTAGGCAGCCGACCCCTATTGTGCAGGAAATGTACATTTCAAGCAGAGAGTAATGGTAGCCAAGACCAGGGTCAGGTGTAACATACTGACCAAGACTTCCCTTCAATTACTCGCAGTATTCCTGAAAACAGGCTGAGCTACAAAAGTCTGACTTCTGCTGTGATTTCCATAGCGGTGATCCTACTGAAGAAGCCTCACATTGCACTACGGCCAGGATTGGAACGCTGTGAGCTAGTGGTTAAGTGATACGGCTCACAACTCGAAGTTGTTGGGTTCGATCCCACCACAGTACTGGTCGTTACCCAGGGGAAGCAAACCAAACGAAAAGGCAGGAGATAAAAGACCCTTACATAAAATGAATGCCGAAGTCGGATTCACTGGGCCGACAGGCGCAAAAAAATTAGTCGGGGATACCCTGACCCGCATTCTTCAGTACAATTCGGTATATAAGATAATGCACTGTAACTGGCTACCAAGGAATCGTCTAGAATGAAGAGCTCAACACGAGTAGCTTCCAACAACAACAGCCAGAGATTATGTAGAATGTACAATTCTTGCTTCAACTCTGCATGTCATGATCTGGTTGCACTACAGCTGTGCTAGCTACCAATGCTACATGAGACGGGTGGACGCCATAGGAAATGGCCTTTCAAATAACAGTGACTCGTTATATTTTAGGCACTGCCAAAATACGGCGCGTGTACAATGTCAGGTGACTCAGGCGTAGCAAGCAAATTGGGTATGAGTGAAGGGAAAGGTTTGGAAATTATCATCATTTAACTGTCACTCCAGATGTCGGAGTTTAGAACTAACACTGTATTCGGCTTACCCTAATCATCTTTTAGAGAATACTGAACCATTTAATTGCAGTGTGGTTTCAGTAGCACGGCGAGGTTGACAGCCGCGTGCACAATCTTCCCCAGCCGCTTGTCACGACAGAAGGAAAGAATTGCACCATTATGTTTTGACCGGGAATCACTGGTGCATAGAAGCGAGTCCGTCGAGGGACGACCAGCAGCGCGAACGGACGGCAATGATGATCGTCTGCAATACGAACAATTCTCATAGTCCAGACTGAGTTTGAACAGCTCGTAGCGACTGATCGATGACGTAATTGCTACTACTACCAAAATTGGAACCCGTATATTGGCGCTTTGAACAATTTCTAAGTGTTTCGTGGGCGCCACTCAATTAGATGACCAGGTATTTGTCTACTTTAAGAACGTCATAACTACTCCCGCCGTTGGCCTCTTTTTATTGAAATCCTTGACTTGGACAGTCAGAGCATTGGGAAGACGTCCCATTTCGTCAACACCGGGTGACGTCCGTCGCACTTGCTTTCATTAGACAGTGGGATTCCCATGGCAGACACTGTCTTCGAAGATGAAGTGTTAGAGACGTCATTATATGAGGTCTTGCATTTTTATAAAGGGACATGACCAGAAATCTTGGTGGTCGTTTCAAATATAAAGGGCTGTTCCATGGTTACTAGTCGTTCCGTGCGTGTCAATGGTGGAGAATACAAAGGCACGATTCGGAGTCGTTTATCTTAGAGGGGCTAAACCACACGGTTAGTCGCCTCTTACAACACACTCTCTGTGTACCAGTTTGCCAGTTCTGGTATCTGTACCGGAAATCACTCAGGCTGATCTGATTCTTATATACGCTATACCAACAAACGAAAAGGGAGCCAGCACGAGAATAGACAGCCGCAGATAATATTTCGCAAGAAGAAAAGTAAACACGAACAAGTTATCTCACCTTTTATCAATTCCAAAAACGATGGGCCGTGTCAATCTAACCAATGGAGGCCATTTTGAGGACAGAGCACAAGCGCATTTCGTAATACACAGTAACACGTGTTTAGGAAGCGCAGAGTTATCAGGGTCAGGTGACTGATCAAGACATCACGTCTTGGTTCATGCTCCTGGAAACTGGCTGTGAAACAACAGGCTTTTCAACCCCAGATCGTAGTCTTTTAGGTTATACCAGGACGTATTGGCCAGCGTATGTATCTGTTTGTAATGTGAAAGTATTGACCAACCTATTTGTGTGTGTGTGTGTGTAGGTGTGTGTGTATGCGTGCGTGCGTTCATGCGTGTGTGTGTGCGTGTGTGCGTGCGTGCGCGTGTCTGTATCTGTAGCGTGGACGTATTGGCCAGTCTATGTGTGTGTATCGGTTTGTAGTGTAAACGTATTGGCCAGTATATGGATGCGTGTGTGTATCTGTGTGTAGTGTGGAGGTATTGGCCAGTCTATGGATAGGTGTGTATATCTGTTTGTAGTGTGGGCGTATCGGCCACTATATGGATGCATCTGTTTATGTTTGTAGTGTGGACGTATTGGTCAGTATATGGATGCGTGTGTGTATCTGTTTGTAGTGTGAACGAATTGACCAGTGAATGCGCGTGTGTATAATGTATCTGTTTTAAATGTATTCCATTATGGTAGTTTTGCAGTACAGTAGTTGTGACAATCCTTGCTGTATGTGGAGAAGTCTCCGGCCCACTTTCTCAAGTACGTCTCGGGATGAAAGAAAGGTCAATGTAACCCGCTACCAAAGACACATCGTCAATAGCTAACTCAGCACGGGTAGCGTCGACCAGTAAGAAATATATGAACATGGCTGGAAGTCGATTCATATATGTGGTCCGGAAGGGGGGATAGAAAGAGGGGGGAATGAGGAAGCGCAAAGAATATCAATAATTTCGCTACGCTATAAAAGACGTTGCAAGAGAGACTACATATGCGACTAACAACCTCATTATGTAAACAAAAACTGGTACAAAAGCCCCCATAGCAAAAGTGCCCTAGTTATGTGACTTCCAGGAGGAGCTAACTTCAGATGAGGCTCAATGCTCCGTAAGGATATAAACGGAAACAAGTATGTAAAGATGGGATCTAATATTACTAGGGCAACAGATAAGTAAATCATCCAGGCCACCAAATAGAGTTATATCAGCTCATTAGGACATCACAAGTAGTCATCTTCATCTGTAAGCGGGTACATAGCTTACTGGTGTTGCTGTTGGTAGCTACTCGTTCTGAGTTTGATGACTTTTCTTTAGTAGGTTACAGTTGCTATAATACATAATGACTACTTCAGAAGGTGGTTCAGGGTCCTACTGACTATAGTATAATACAAGGTCACTCATTAAGGTAATTTCGGTGTCAATCCCCACCTCATTAACCAGACTGCTATGACATAGTCTGTATCCAGGAGAACGAACAAAAACGTGAGGTGGGCATTGATCAGCATGTTTCACCTGACCCCGATCACACTTGGCTCCCTGGTCTACTTTTAGGGACGGGGAAGCAGCAAGGGCTGGTACTGACAACCCAACCTGAGAAAACAGGTGTGGCCTAATACAATTACAATCTTTAACACTTCATCATCGACAGTAGTGTCGGGTACGAAACTATATTTACCTTGACTCATCAAAAAACACGACAGACTGCAATGTCTTATTTGGTTCCCCTTTACTGTATCCGTACGTTGGCAAGAAGAGTAGGTGAGTGCACAAGAAGACATTTAAATAGAATAATTTGAGAAGAAGAAACAAGCTATCCAGGCTGTCAGAAGAGAACAGAATTAACCAAACTACCACTGTCACACCCTTGACAAGCAAAAACAGATCACAACCCTTCGTCCCAGGACAGGCCACAACAGTCTAAACATACACGTACAAGTCTAGACTGTCTGAACATACACGTACAAGTCTAGACTGTCTTAACATACACGTACAAGTCTAGACTGTCTCAACATACACGTACAAGTCTAGACTGTCTGAACATACACGTACTAGCTTCGACTACCTGAACATACACGTATTAGCTTCGACTACCTGAACATACACGTACAAGCTTCGACTGTCTGAACATACACATACAAGCTTCGACTACCTGAACATACACGTACAAGCTTCGACTGTCTGAACATACACATACAAGCTTCGACTACCTGAACATACACGTACAAGCTTCGACTACCTGAACATACACGTACAAGCTTCGACTGTCTGAACATACACGTACAAGCTTCGACTGTCTGCTTCACCACTGTGTACATGTGCCCTAAACGACCAAACCGCTGAGCATATTTTGCAGGCCTATCCGACACACGTCCAGTGAAGCAGGGAAGATATAAGGTCAAACAATTCAAAACTAAACTTTAAAAAAAAAATGGACCCAGCTAAAGAGGATCATCGGACAACGGTCAAGCCTATCACAGAAACTCGTCTGACGGTATAAACATCAAAGCAGTGATCATAAGAAGAAGGAGTAGACATTATCCGACCACTTGTACTCTTGAGCGGCTTCCGGAACTGAAGTTTCCTCTCTTGGGTCAAGTGCGTTGTGTCGTTTGTTCTAAACCTTTGAAGTAGAATTTGTATGTCATATATCCGTCTATCGTGGAGAAGTGCTCGTATATTGTAACCAGATCGTGTCGTTATTTGCGCGCAGTTGTAGTTGATCGGTTGGTTTCTCGCCTTATTTCCTGTCTTGATATATATTCACCCCAGAGACTAGTTCTGACAATATATTTAATGTCACTACTTGTTATTTCCATACTTCCTGGTGGCATTGATATCTGTACTCAGACATTTCATTCCACATGATAATTATAACGCTGTACACCATCTATTCAATAAACTAAAGATAGGAACAAACAATGACTGCATCTTTAACACTGACTGACAGAATGACCGCTGAACATCTGCTACAAAGTGTCAAACAAGGTACTAAGATACCCAGCTTGACCTTCACAGTACCATTCTTGGCTATGTTCTATGGTCATTTCAATAGCCTGATGTTGACCACTGCTTCTTCTATATCAATTATAATTGACGCTTGAAAACGTACGAAGAAGAAGAAAATGAAGAAAGAACAAGAAGAAGAAGAAGAAGAAGAAGAAGAAGAAAAAGAAAGACAATGAAAATAACAAGAAGAGAAAATTTGTTTTAAAAGGAAGAAATGGAAGAAGAGATGGAAGTTGTAGTAGTGGAGGTGGTGGTGGCCAAGAAGTAGTAGTTGTCATGTTAGTTGTGGTAGTGGTTGTAGTGCTCGTATTTAGTACTACGGTAGTTGTGGTGGTGTTGGTTACAGTAGTAGTCGTGGTATTCGTCTGTAGTACTGGTTGTAGCTGTTGTGGTAGCAGTGGTCACGATAGTAGTGAGAGTTATAGCATTGGTTGGGGTGTTAGTAGTAGTGCCAGTAGTGGTGATGTTGGTGATATTAGTGGGATAACAGCAGTTGTGGTGCTGCTGATAGTAGTTGTGGTGGTAGTAGCAGTAGAACTAACTGTGGTATTCATTAGTAAAGACTAATAGGAGAATCTCAGTAACAAAATGATTAGCCCGCTGGTTTCTCTGGACACAAGTAATCGAACTAATCCCCGACCACGATACGCTGCAGTGGATACAGCTAAAAATGGATACATGACTTACTGCTAGGAACAGAAAGGAAATATTGTTTTAAAGGTGTGACCTAGTACAATGAAAACTAACCCTTCATCCCCGGCGACAGTGTTTGCTACGTGGCAACTTTGACCTTTAATTGATAGTAAGATGGGCCCACGTGTAACCAGGGCCCAAAACGGGAACAAAAAATGATAACATTGTAACCTACCAGTGATGTCGTATGAGATGAGTAATGAAGGTTGAACCTCATCCTGTAGAAACATAAGCCACAAGAAAAAAGTAATGACTACCTCTACACTCTAGAGTAGAAGAGGAGCAACTAAATAAGGTCAGACTTAGGAGGGTTGGGTACGGGATCGTCTACCTCGGCCTGTAGAAATTATAATGCACAAGAAAAATATCTCTAAACTCTAGGGGAGAAGGGGAAAGAACAAGAAACCACATCTAAACTCTAGAGAGGAAGAGGAATGAACAAGAAACAACCTCTACACTCTAAGAGAGAAGAGGGAAGAACAATAAACAACAACTACACTCTAGGGGAGGAGAGAAAAGAACAAGCAAATAGCTCTACACTCTATGGGAGAAGAGGAGATACCAAGAAAAACCTTTACACTCTATGGGAGAAGAGGAGATACCAAGAAAAACCTTTACACTCTATGGGAGAAGAGGAAATACCAAGAAAAACCTTTACACTCTATGGGAGAAGAGTAGATACCAAGAAAAACCTTTACACTCTATGGGAGAAGAGGAAAATCTATGACAACTAAGGCATGAAGACGTCAGGTTAAAACGATTGCCAACTTTCACGTTGGAAACAGGTTCGAATATCAACAAAGGTTGAAGACGCCACGTGTACAAAGACGATCACGTAATGAACATAGATAATAAAAACAGTACTTACAGAAGTAGAAGAAGAACCACACTAGACACCTCCGTTGAAAGAAATAGCCTTCAAGACAGAACCGGCTGCCTATTTTCCACTTGGTTTATAATTCCCTGTGTGCGATACTGCAACTGGGTGGCGTTATAAATAGTGTCGTTCGCTACTTCCGTGATTCTCAGCCTATTGTGCAGATGGGAATCTTTCTAAGTAAATATTTTAGATTCCTTTAAAAGTATATTACTGCATTGATCCAAATCTAGTACGGCCTCGCACATACTATGGCCCTAAAGTATTGAATGGTGTTTTTCTCGAAAAACTAATGTGGTCTACCATGGGGGTGTAGCTAGAGGTAGTCTACCATGGGGGTGTAGCTAAAAGTCACCCCATAGCATTACTGTGGGGTGTTAGCGATCTCACATTTCAAAGGCTCGGCTATATGAGGGCGGTAGCCATCTCTTCTCCCTCACCGTTTTTACTTCCCAGATATTGCAGTCTGAAAAAAAACACTACCGCCTCAACTGGGAAATGAACCCATGACCACTCAGATGCGAAGCCGTCGCGCTAACCACTTTGCTACGCGGCGCCTTCGGGGTGTAGCTAGAGGTGATCTACCATGGGGGTGTAGCTAGAGGTTGTCTACCATCGGGGTGTAACTAATCTACCTTGATGGTGTAGCCAGAGGTGGTCAGTCTACCATGGGGAGAGGGCGTAGTTATGGGTGGTCTACCATGGTGGTGTAGCTAGAGGTGGCCTACCATGGGGATGGAGCTAGAGGTGGCCTACCATGGGGTGGAGCTAGAGGTGGCCTACCATGGGGTGTAGCTAGAGGTGGTCTACCATGGGGTGTAGCTAGAGGTGGCCTACCATGGGGGTATAGCTTGAGGTGGCCTACCATGGGGTGTAGCTAGAAGTGGTCTACCATGGGGATGGAGCTAGAGGTGGCCTACCATGGGGTGTAGCTAGAGGTGGTCTACCATGGGGTGTAGCTAGAGGTGGCCTACCATGGGGTGTAGCTAGAGGTGGCCTACCATGGGGATGGAGCTAGAGGTGGCCTACCATGGGGATGGAGCTAGAGGTGGCCTACCATGGGGTGTAGCTAGAGGTGGTCTACCTTGGGGTGTAGCTAGAGGTGGCCTACCATGGGGATGGAGCTAGAGGTGGTCTACCATGGGCATGGAGCTAGAGGTGGCCTACCATGGGGATGGAGCTAGAGGTGGTCTACCATGGGGTGTAGCTAGAGGTGGTCTACCATGGGGATGGAGCTAGAGGTGGTCTACCATGGGGTGTAGCTAGAGGTGGCCTGCCATGGGGATGGAGCTAGAGGTGGCCTACCATGGGGATGGAGCTAGAATTAGTCTACCATGGGGATGGAGCTAGAGGTGGTCTACCATGGGGATGGAGCTAGAGGTGGTTTACCATGGGGGTGTAGCTAGAGGTGGTCTTCCATGGGGTGTAGCTAGAGGTGGCCTACCATGGGGGTTCAGCTAGAGGTGGCCTAAAATGGGGATGGAGCTAGAGGTGGTCTACCATGGGGTGTAGCTAGAGGTGGCCTACCATGGGGATGGAGCTAGAATTAGTCTACCATGGGGATATAGCTAGAATTAGAAAAACTTCAGTTCACTTTTCATATAAATGTTATATGAAATATTAGTCTATTTATGATTGATCTATAACTCACAGTCATCGTACTCACAGGATGCTTCTTCTTCTCATAGCTCATCTTCAGTACTCGTACTGAATCAGATGGAGTAGTCCCACGGCTTGCTCTGTCTTTTTAAAACTACATTTACTTATTCGATCATGATCTGTAACAGAACGACTATATACATTTTGCGAAACAACTAGAGACATTTTGTAGAACGACTTGACACATGTTGCGAAACAACTTGAGACATTTTGTAGAACGACTTGACACATTTTGCGAAACAACTAGAGACATTTTGTAGAACGACTAGACACATTTTACAGAACGACTAGAGACATTTTGTTGAACCTTGGAACTATGCAGAGCGCCGGTTGTGACAGCATGTAATTATAATGATATCTGGTTTTTTTTAAACAATTATCACATTGAGTTGGGGGCTAATTTAAGACGAGATTCAGTCAAACTCTCCAGTTAACTTAATCAAGCTGTAAGATCAATTTCACAAACACAGAGATCAAACACAGTTTGTATCCTTTAGCTATTTCAAGATTGGGATAGATTCCTTGATGTTGCAAGATACTCTTGCTGAATTAACTCTTGGCAACGTTTCTTTGGTAGCGGTTACAGTGGTTATTCTTACATAAAGAAGCGTACTGAAGAAGGTGAAACAGTGTCCTCCTGGCTGTAATGCGAGACTTCTCAGTAAGCTCCCCAATATGTGGAATACAATGTCGATCCTCACTTCGTTGACCAGAGTGCTGTGGCACATCATGTTTCCAGGAGACCGACATGGACATAGAGTGGAGTCTTGATCAGTATGTTTTAACTGACCCAGACGTTAGTGTTTTCTCCCATTGTAAAAGACAAGCGTTTATGTATGTAGTTTTTGCTTGAATACTTTATTGATTGTATTGTATATCTCCTTATATAGTTATCAATCGCTTTTATTATTTTGGGGTGGGTGTTTTTCTAATGTAAGTACTATTCTATTCGTTTTAAAATTCTACTAATATTCTGACAGGTACACTATAACACGGAACATGTCAGTACTTATTATAGTTAATCCAGTGATGGCTGCCACGCCATCGAGATAGTAAGCAGGCAAAAATATATTCAAAAGTACTCGATCTGTGTTTGAAAGGATTAAGCCTGGGCAAAATGAGACAACAACACCTAACAAAAGCAGGTGGGAAATATCTCAGGTATGCTGACAACAAGCGGAGAACCGCTGTTCCATATTAAATGACCACGTATCCGTGACCACTTCATGTTAGAATGTATAAAAGCTAAGTCCTGCTTTAATAAACTAACACAATGGTTACCCAAGATCACAGACTGTGTCAGTTTCAAACAGTGACTTGACCTAGTCTTCTATCATCTACATGCTCTTTCTCTTGTGGTGTTATAGTAGAAATAGGATAGGATAACCAGTCCTATGTACAACCGTCCTTTGTCTTCACTCATCACTCCTCTTCTACCATGGGAGTGTAGCTAGAGGTGGTCTACCATGGGAGTGTAGCTAGAGGTGGTCTACCATGGGAGTGTAGGTAGAGGTGGTCTACCATGGGAGTGTAGCTAGAGGTGGTCTACCATGGGAGTGTAGCTAGAGGTGGTCTACCATGGGAGTGTAGCTACAGAATAGGATAGCCAGTCCTATGTACAACCGTCATTTGACTTCACTTATTACTCCTCTTCTACCATGGGGGTGTAGCTAGAGGTGGTCTACTATGGGGGTGTAGCTAGAGGTAGCCTACTATGGTGGTGTAGCTAGAGGTGGTCTACCATTGGAGTGTAGCTAGAGGTGGTCTACCATGGGAATGTAGCTAGAGGTGGTCTACCATGGGAGTGTAGCTACAGAATAGGATAGCCAGCCCTATGTACAACCGTCATTTGACTTCACTCATTACTCCTCTTCTACCATGGGGGTGTAGCTAGAGGTGGTCTACTATGGGGTTGTAGCTAGAGGTGGTTTACTATGGGGGGGGGGGGTAGCTAGAGGTGGTTTACTATGGGGGTGTAGCTAGAGGTAGTCTACTATGAGAGTGTAGCTAAAGGTGGTCTAGTCTACTATGGGGGTGTAGCTAAAGCTGGTCTACTATAGGGGTGTAGCTAGAGGCGGTCTACTATGGGGGTGCAACTAGAGGTGGCCTACTATGGTGGTGTAGCTAAAGGTGGTCTACCGGGGGGGGGGGGAGTGTAGCTAGAGGTGGTCTACCATGGGGGTGTTTTTAGAGGTAGTCTACTATGTGGGTGTAGCTAGTGATTTTCATTGCTTGTTCCTGTGGTTTATAGTTTCTGCGGAATAGGAAGCCAGTCATACGCCAAACAGTCCTTTATCTGACTTGACTCATTCCTCCTCTTCTACCGTGGGTATATAACTAGAGGCCTTCTTTTCTCTTCCTTGTAGCCAACCCCAAGCTCAAATTTCCTCAAATACCTCTTACAACATGTCTGACAGGTTACATTGCTACTATTCTTAACTCCCCATTCTGACCCCCGTAAAACATTACTGTGAATTCCATGTTTGATGTAAGATCAGTTTAGGTCTAATGTTACAGTATATAAGTAATATCAAAAGAATTTAAGCCGCTTTCAACAAATCTTGTTAATGTGGGCTACCCCTGTCTAACATTTAACTAGTCGTAGCGTATCTACAATGCAGAACATGATTTGGAGTCAAGAGTTTTCCTTCTCCAAGATGAACTGCCTTCCAAGAACACAAATCTAATCTCCCTGGGTAGACTTAAGCTTTCTCCAGTCCAAAGATTCGAATGAATATTATACTACGTACAACGAAACACGCCATCTGTGTCTGTTACAGCATTTCCTTTCAACCAATCAAATCATTTCAGCTCCCAGTGTAAACACAGATTTTCAACAAATAGCGCAAAATCATCAAATGTTGACTTGTCTACATCTATTGAAGTAGCCCCATGTCCAACAGTCGCCCTACCAATATGTTTGGCAGGCCAGTGTCACTATTCTTTGCTCTCCTTTCGAGCTCCGGCAACGCTTGATATTTTGTTAAACCACAATATGGGAAGGTAAGAACCGAGATAAGTGAAACAGCCCTTCACACAGCAAAAACATCGTACAACAACGCCCTTATCACGTCACATCAACCAGTGTCTGATAGAGGTATATCTAATGTAAGGCGCCATATAAATTGCTCAAATAAAAGCAAGAATGAAAGCTACGTTACGACAAAAAAGCTTTCATTAGGGACAACGACAACACATAAATATAACTAACAAACCGTTGAAGTAGAGATGAACATAAATGAACAGAAAATTCTCTCAGATTTGTGTGTACCTTCAGCCATGTTGGGCGGAAGTCAAATTAATACAAGACAGGAAGGTCTGATCACCTCGCCACCTCACTAAAGTTAAGAACTCGTACAATATAGCCCATAACACACCACACCCAACTTTAGTGTCTCCTTATCTTCATCATCATCATTGCCATCGTCCATTTCGGGGCATAGGCCATTGACAATCCTCCTCTAGTAAGTTTCTATCTTTAGCAGCCCTTTCTGTCTATCTGCAGTAGAGGTCCAGGAATAAGTTCATTTTCACAGCCTCTTCGCAATGTGTTTCTTGGCCTACCTCAATTCAGCCTCCCCTGTGGATTTCATGTCAGGACCTGTCTGGCACCGTTTGATGGTGCTTTCCGTAGCTCGTATCCTATCCAATTCCATTTGCTAAGTTTGATTTGTTGCTACGCTGGTTGTAGCTGACTCACAAATCAGCAAAGAAGGGCTCCTGTCATCCTGCCATTTCACAAAAGCTGAGTCAGCGTGTAATGAAGCCTTAAGGACCACCTCTTGTGTGATGATGCAATCTTCTTCTTCTTCTTCTACGTACGCTGTCAGACGTCAACTTGAATTTGTTCGAAGAAAGCAGTTGTCATCCTGAGGATGTCGACACTTCCATAGAGCTTGTCTAGTGTTGCCACTGGCGATGGCCACATGTGCTTTATCTGGTCCTCGTATGTCCGGCAATTTTGCAGCAGATGTTCAGTGGTCATTTTCCCTGTGCCACAAGTGCATTCGTCAGTGCCACCTATCTTCAATTTATTTAATAGGTGGTACCTCAGTCTGTTGTGGCCTGTACGGAGTCTGAAGACCACGACCTGCTCTCTTCTGTTCAGCTGGTAGTAGGCCTCATTTTTTGTGTAGCCAGTATGTTCTGTTTCCCATTTGTCCATGTATCTGGCTCTAATAAACCTTTTGGACTCTTCGTAGGTCACATTAGAATCTGGTTGTGGTAGTCTTGCACCTTCTTTTGCCAGTCTGTCTGCCTCCTCGTTGCCTTGGATGTTAAAGTGGGGTGGAACCCACTGTACCACTACTCTTTTTGGTGGGGCCTGCTGTCATAGTTCACAAGAGTACTACTCTTAAAGATGATGCAATCGATTAGCTAGTCTATCCAATGGGGAAAATACTAACGTCCGGGTCACGTGGAAACACAGGCTGTATCACAGCAGTCTGGCCAGCGAGGCAGTGATCATATATGCAATCCCCATAGTGGTTTGCTTACAGAAGAGCCTCGCATTGCACTACAGACAGGAGGACTCCGTTCCACCTTATCAAGTAAGCATCAGTATGTAAAAAAAAAAAACAACTGCAACCGGCTACCACAGAAACGTCGCAAACAGTTAAGCTAAGCTCAACGCGAACAGTTTCAAACATCTATTCATTCCAGACGGCACTTACTTCACCTTATCCGTTCGCCGTACCATGAGAAAGGGCGCCGTGACCGTACAATACAAACAAACATCAAACGGAGCCTAAAGAGAGCTACAGACCACACCTGAAAGAGGAAAAAGTATTAACTGCTGAACCGTTGTTATTACGTATTCAGCCATAAAGGTAACATATTCACAACAATGGCAGTAAAACGGAACATTCCATAACCGCTAAATATAACTGGTCGGGTACTTCTCATGTCGAGCCTATTTCTGGCATGTGTTTTCTAAGCCCAGTAGGAAACAATCGCATCTGTCCATCTATTTTGTTGTTCATTTACTAACTGTGAGGCTATTCGTAATTCTTTTTCATTCACGTTATCTGCAGTGTATGTAACGTCGTCAGTCGCGCGATCTGTAGATTTGAAGATATTCGTGCTATTTGAACAAGAAAACTGAATTCTCAAGGAACAATACAGTTTCGTAAACATAATTAAGTCTAGGAAACTAACAATAATTTGGTCACGCCAACTTTAAATTTTTTTAGAAAAAGCGATAATGGATGTTACGGTACCTGGTTAACGAGCCAGAGATAGAACGACGAGAGTCACGCGTCATCAAAGGTGTTCTGAAGATGGCAGTGTCGGAGGCATGAAACTGGCTAATGATCGAGAGTCGTACAGACCAACAGGGATGAGACGATGTTCTGTAAAGGATGATGAGGACTTGACTCTTTGTCTGTCTATATGTTGTTGTTCTACACGCTGAGGTCTTCATTCTGGATAGCTCTATAGTAGCTCTATTAACACCCCATGCGTATTGAATAAGGTTGACCTGACGCTATCCTTCCCATCAGAACCTGACGCTTTCCTTCCCATCTGAACCTGACGCTTTCCTTCCCACGTATCTGTCTGCCCACACATACCTTCAGCAAGTAGAAGCACATTTAGCCATGTACGAGAGGTTATTCCTGGACGCTGACTATTCTTTATGGTTTAATTGCTTAAACATAACGAAACAGACTGGTTGAAAAGTCCAAAACCGCTCCCAACTTTCTTTCAAATTTCGTCATTTATCAGTCCCTTACAGTGAAGAAAAAAAAAATTCGTGATGTCAGTTGTATGGGATAACTGAAGCGCTTGAATACATGATACACCCAGCAGATAATCTGTACTTGTTCCTATAGGACAATATCAACATCTTCCTGTAATGCCATCTTCACATCTTCCTATATGACAATCTTAACATCTTCCTAAATGACAATCTTAACATCTTCCTATATGACAGTCTTCACATCTTCCTGTAATGCCATCTTCACATCTTGCTATATGACAATCTTCACATCTTCCTGTATTGCCATCTTCACATCTTCCTATATGAGAATCTTAACATCTTCCTGTATGACAGTCTTCATATATGAGAATCTTAACATCTTCTTATATGACAGTCTTCACATCTTCCTGTATTGCCATCTTCACATCTTCCTATATGAGAATCTTAACATCTTCCTGTATGACAGTCTTCATATATGAGAATCTTAACATCTTCTTATATGACAGTCTTTACATCTTCCTGTATTGCCATCTTCACATCTTCCTATATGACAATCTTAACATCTTCCTATATGAGTCTTCACATCTTCCTGTATTGCCATCTTCACATCTTCCTATATGACAATCTTAACATCTTCCTATATGAGTCTTCACATCTTCCTGTATGACAGTCTTCATATATGAGAATCTTAACATCTTCTTATATGACAGTCTTCACATCTTCCTGTATTGCCATCTTTACATCTTCCTATATGATAATCTTCACATCTTCCTGTATTGCCATCTTCACATCTTCCTATATGACAATCTTCACATCTTCCTATATTGCTATCTTCACATCTTCCCATATGACAATCCTCACTTGTTACTTGGCGATAATCTTGGCCTGCTCCCACACAACAGATATGAACTTTGGTTTGTTCATGTATGTAAAAGATTGTGAGAGGTTACCTCTATACTTGAAGTTCAACTTATGGCTGCTACTCAATCCGTTAGTAGCTTGTATGAAACATCTATAACAGGATATCTAGTAGTAATTGGCCTATATAAAACTTGACTTAATCTGTAAGGTTTCCTTTAGAACATACAACCGCATTGGTCGTGCTATACTACTTTTATATTTATAGTTTGGTTAGCGTAGTGATAGAGCACTCGCTTTTAAAGGCAAAGACGTGGTTCAACTTCCATTATCGACATGCTCCAGTCGACCGAGCTGTAAAAGAGTACATGACTTACAGTAATGGAAGGGAAGTCAGCAGGGAATGGAACTGTCCATCCAACTTATTTAAAAGAGCTCTGACCTCGGACAATCACGTTTCTAACACTGCATCCCAGACAGCAGTATCTGCTATGGGACTACCTTTATCTTACATATATTAAATGAAATCCTCTCCTTCCTAAAAGAACGTTATGAAATCACATCCAACTGCATTGTGAATTGTATGGATCTGCACCGTTGTCTGTACATCGTTAGTGGTGCAGTCTCTTTTAAAATGGTCCCTGTCCACGTCTGATCATCATTTATCCAGCTGACTCTGGGTCTTCGTGTGCTTTTTGTCCCGAAGACTCACCACAACCGTGGTATTAAACTAATCTCATATTGTTCATTTGAGCCCCGTTAGAACAGTGGTTAGCGCCCAGGCTGCCCAACTGACATGTTAGTCAGAGTCAGACAAAATATACTGGCCAAGACACTCACATCGGCTTCGTCGTAGTCCTCCCTTGGAAACGGGCTGTTTTCATGGCAGCCTGGCTAACAAGATGAGGGATCGACGTGATCCCCCGCAGTAATAAGCAACACGCAGATGAAGCCAATCCTAGCACAACCGCCTGGAGGATCTTGATCTACCTTCATTAGCACGCTCAGGATGTGAGGAAAGTTACTGCAATCTGCCACTTAACGTCCTTTTCAGAGCACACAAAAAAGTAAACCTACTCATTGTGGGCATTCGAAACAACAGCAACAGCAATCCCCAATTGGTAAGGGATGTTTAATCGATCGCAAACACCTCTTTTAGGGGCAACACACCTTCATAAACGGAGTACCAGAGCCTTGTCTGGTAAGCAAAGGCAGCCAGCGGGATGCTGTCTACATCACTTCTAGTGCCCCGTTGGTCATATTCCCGAAATACCTCGCATATACTTGCCAGCTTCATGTCCAGTACACACGTTACATAACAACACGTTACATAACAACACGCACTTGACGTGCCCATATCATTTGAACTTGTTGTTGATGAACGTTTCTATATTTCAATCTCACAAGGAAGTAACCCACCAACCCCCTCCAAAGTATAACTATTTATTGTTTGACATATCTGTCATGTTTTCCCGTTTCAAGTAGGAAGTGTATATAGTCAGACTGATATACAGATTTAGATTAGCAAGTGATTGAGAGAAACTCATGTTTCTATACAGACGAAAAGATTAGCATAATTCAGGAAGAAGTGAAATGGTAAGTTATATTAGCAAGAGATGACTTTAACTATAAGTAGGAGTTTGAAATCTGAGAGGCAGACAGAGATTAAGGCGAAACCACGGACAGATATAACAGTTTTTTTTTAAAACATAGCAGAAGTATGGACATACTATGAAACAATGTAGAGCCAACAGGAAGGTTGAGCCAAGTGATAACAAGGGCATCCCTGAGATGTTTCCTGGAAGGTTGGTGTTGTTGCTAGGGATCCAGCAGTGCCCGGGATCTCGCCCTTCGGCCCAATGTCAAGTAATAGCATGTGCAGGTGTTTGTTAGTTGTTGTTTAGTGTCATAGAAAGTGTTCCATTTATCTGGCCTCGGCGGAAGACGCAATTTTCTTAACATAGTTTATCGTGCATGTGTATAAGAATAAGGTAAGAAGGCAATCTTATCAATAACAAATCGTGTTAATATCACTATACGCGTTATCTTGTAGAGTTTATATCACTATATTATCGGAGTAACCTCCACACTCCATTATATCAGGAGTGATAACACGGCAAATACACGAATAGGAGGTCGATAAAATTAGCTAATTTGTAAGGAGATGGTGTGGTTACTGAATGGTACACTTCCTGCTACACAAGTATATGCGTGTGTGTGTGCGTGTGTGTGTATTTGTGTACGCGTGCGTGTGTATGTTGTGTGTATGCTGTGTATGTACACGGTGTGTGTGGGGTGTGTAGAGAAGCAGAGGAGTCCTAAACTGGAGTCGCTCGTGAACCTACTGCCGGCATGCATATAAGAATGAATCTTCCTAAACTGGAGTCGCTCGTGAACCTACTGCCGGCATGCACATAAGAATGAATCTTCCTAAGCTGGAGTCGCTCGTGAACCTACTGCCGGCATGCATATAAGAATGAATCTTCCTAAGCTGGAGTCGCTCGTGAACCTACTGCCGGCATGCATATAAGAATGAATCCTCCTCCTCAATTCTCTGTAAAACACAGTATTCATCGTTCTTATACCATACACGGCCAAATGTTCTGTCTTAATCATTTTCTTTTAACAAGTTAAACATAATCCCATAGCAGACACTGCTGTCGTAGATGAAGTGTTAGAGACTTCATTGTACGAGAGCACATCTTTTTTTTTATAAGGCGTGGTGGCCAGTTTCCTTCTTTGCTGTTTATAGCTCCCTTAAAAGAGGGCAAAGTACCCCTATTCAGCTAGCACGACTTGAGAGAGAATGCCGGTAAAGGAAGTGCTCTACACTAGAACTAATCAGACATCCCTTTGGTAACGAGCTGCAGTTCGGTCCCCCCCCCCCCCCCCACTTGGAGGAGCATTATAAGTACATGATTTCATTTGGCGTACCCTTCATCTGATTAACGTATTGGTATAACACTCGTCGCCTTTCATGTCAACTATAAGGGCTTCAACTATTGTTACTGGAACGAACCAATTGACCAAGTTGTAAATGGGTATCTGACTTTCGGTTAGGGGAGAAAAAAGCTGCGATGGAGGAAACAGCTGCGAGGGAGGAAACAGCTGCGAGTTATGAAACAGCTGCGAGGGAGGAAACAGCTGCGAGGGAGAAAACAGCTGCGAGGGAGAAAACAGCTGCGAGGAGGAAACAGCTGCGAGGGAGAAAACAGCTGCGAGGGAGGAAACAGCTGGGAGGGAGGAAACAGCTGCGAGGGAGGACACTGGCCACCACATCTACTAAGCTATGAAATCTCTTAACTCATCATTTCCCGACCTAGTTGTTTACTAACACGATGACAAATATATACATCAAAGAATAAGGATGACACTCTCCGAGTTAAAGTGGAGCGACTAAAAAGAGAGACCATTCCACTTGGCTATCAAATGGTACAGTTTGTGTTACACAGGACAGCACGTCATCTGCTATTCAGGAACGGCCTCCCTTTCCTTCTAACCTGGCCTGATGGGCCCACATACCTGGCTGGCGGGCCCATATGTTGGTGGATGATGGAACAGGTTCAAAATCAGCGGTTCTGAACTTAGATTTTAAAAAAAGAGGGTCTCTCTTCTGATAAGGAGTTAAGGGGTTTCATGTGCTCCTCTGGGCTACTAACAGGTGTCATGTTTCACTAAACTTATAAGGGGTTTCGTATACTACTCTGGACTACTAACAGGTTTCATGGTTTACTAAACTTAAGGGTTTTCATGTACTACTCTGGACTACTAACAGGTTTCATGTTTCACTAAACTTATAAGGGGTTTCGTGTACTACTCTGGACTACTAACAGGTTTCATGGTTTACTAAACTTAAGGGTTTTCATGTACTACTCTGGACTACTAACAGGTTTCATGTTTCACTAAACTTATAAGGGGTCTCATGTACTACTCTGGACTACTAGCAGGTTTCATGTATCACTAAACTCATAACATAGTTCATATGTTTCGTGTCTACATATATTAATTCCTTAGAGTGTTTGAGTATTTCTAATATTTTCGGAAGAGATTGTACTGGTTGACCGAATCACATGATGTCATCACAAGTGTCAAAATGGCGCTTGGAGCGAGACGATGTAAGGGATAGCTTTGAAATGTCGATGGAAAAATTAATTGAAAAATAGGTAGGCGAGTTGAAACGGGGGAAGAAATGGGGGGGGGGGGAGTGATGGAGAAGAGGTGAGGGGTGGGCGGAAGATCATTGTTTACCTAATTTATGTGTTAACTCAACACTTCGCACGAGGCACTACAATTTCTGGTGCTGTCCACAATATGTGTGATAGTCGTTAACAGTTCTGAATGTGAAAGAAGCATCGAAGAGTTGTGATGGAACGGGGCGGTGAAGATATCTGGGGGGGGGGGGGGGGGGGGAGAGAAACCCGGGACGGGATGGGAAACGGACGGGCGGACATTGTGGTTAGGTTAAAGAGATAGAGGAGTGTTGAGGGGGGAAAGATGGATGGGCTTGAAGAGCTGGCAAAGGTGATGAGCCATTTGACTGAGAAAGAAATTTACTGCTTCAGAGTGGGGCTTGTGTTGAGGGGAAAGCGGTTGGTGGGGGGGGGGGGAAGATAATGCATTGGGGATGTGAGGGAATGGTGAGACAAGGGGCGAGCCTTCAATTGTTAAACTGCTGGTGTAGGATCAAGATGCTGAGCAGTGCTTGAGCTGCGGTGGTCAGCGACACATAGCTGACTGCTAGCGTCGGGGCCAGCGAGCCAGAGCTGCCAAGACCCTTCTACACCTCCACGCGGTGATACTGGATAACAGGCTGCAGCAGGGCAGGCTGGCTAAGGAGAAGGAATCGAAGAGCGAATGCTAACCCAGTACTCAAAACATGCTTGTTGAAGTCGGAAGTGTTGGACCAAAAGGTGTAAATATCGCAGTCAAGCTGTAAACTACGACACAACGCATTCCGTTCTCTGGACTACATTCTTCTACTTAAGCCATTTCAGTGTTTGGTAGCGGGAGATTGAGAACGAACGCAGCCAAGCAAAGCCAAACTGCTGGTGCGACTTTAATATTGCACAGCTCTCCTGGTGGGCAGGTGTTCCGCATGGGTCTGCCAGTGTTTAGTATATTTCACGTTTCACTAAACAACTAACGAACTTCAAAAGCCTCTCAAAACGGCTAAATGAGTTCGTGGCACGCAAACATGTTTAAGAGCACATGTGGTGACGTAGAGGATATATTTTAATACTGAACATCAGCTCCAACAAGTAATTATAGCTAACGGCGAGGTGGCTTAGTTACGATATCCTGATTTCAGTAGAATGCTTCGCATTCGGGATCTCATTTCACCTACGGCAACGGTTTCCTGCTCTTCTCTACATCTATGATAACCATATACAGCATCACAAGCTGTCTTGTTTCTCTACTTGAAGCATACGTTGATACCACATCATCTGGCCCGCTTATGGGAATACTTGTGTCAAAGCATTTATGTACGTTTTTGTAATGGTGGTTTCTTTAAGGCAGTCCCACAGCAGACACGGCTGTTAGAGATGAAATGTTAGAGGCTTCATTTCACTAGGCCTAAGCTCTCTTATGAGGTGACCAGCTCCCTTCTTCTCTAGCTATCTTAGGCCAGAGGCCCATTTATAGCTGGATCAGCAGTAGTGTGTCGATAATATAGATAAAACCCATCCAATTTACCGTGAGAAGCGAAAGCTCTACCACTCTGCTACTGAGAAACTAATTCGTTCTACACAATGATGCTGCTAGCCTCAGGTTCATTCACCCATTAGTCTCTCCTATTATATATCCCTACAACTTTATAGACAACAGCGGATCACTCTAATTCGTCAAAGAACGGCCACTCTAGACAATTAAGTCATCTATATTGGAGGAATGAACTCAGTAGGGAGTGTCTTTCTTTGTTTCTAATGCCCACAATGAGTAGGTTTACTCTTTTGTGCGCCCTGAAAAGGACGTTAAGTGGCGGGTTGCAGTACTTGCAGGTTGCTCACATCCCGAGCGTGCTGATGAAGGTGGACCGGGGTCACTACTTCAGTGATACCATCTAACTGTAGTGTATAAGGGAATGAAACAGGAGAGAAGTATGTCAACAGAAAAACAGGCAAATCACGTATTTTGGGAAAATGAGAGCTACACATACTGCTAGAATAGTTCAGAAACAACCCCACGACGACTACCACACTATAACCGGCAGGAACAGATCACCATTCGTCGACTCAGGACAGGACATACATACTTAGATAAACACATGCACAGGCTTTGTCTGCTTTACTACTGCACGTCTAGAAGAAAGAAGAAGTAGAAGGAGGAGGAGGAGGAGAAAAATAGGGAGAAGAAAAAGAAGAAAGAAGAAGTGCTAATACACACATCCGTGTGGCAAAATTCCATAACCATCAATGCGGCTGGATAGTTTAGACATGGAAGCAACTTCATCATGCAAAACAGCTAGCTACATCAACTACAAATTGCACGAGTTCATCAAGCGTTGTATTGAAAGTAAATGGGATGATCTTATGCTTAGGAAAGCACAAATTGGGGACAAGGTCACCCATCTAGTACCACAGCTAGATCACGGTGATTTTGGACTTGCTTCCTGTGTTTGATAAAAGGATATAGGAAAACAATACAAATAAAGTAGTTATCCTTTGCAATTTGCTGAAAAAAGACATATAGGGATCGCGAAGTACAAGTGACGTTAATTGTTGTTAACAGTTAAAACCAGCGAAGCGACAACAGAAGACTGTTTGATCGAAATCTAGGCAGCAACTAAATGTTCTGGGCATCGCTAGTACTGATGTAAATCACGATAAAGAAAGAACCGACAATGATCACGTAAAACAAGGGCTGTACTTAAGAAGACGGTCCAAAATGTCGTAGACGACGACAAGTTAGGGATGTGCATAGGGCCAACTATCCCATCATGTTGTGGTGAAAGCCACTCATCGCGAGTTAATTAAACTTAACATTTCTTGTGTGTCAGGTCACAGCGGCACTTCTTACATCATGAGGCGACCTTGACAAGATCCTTCTGGATGTAGTCCAATGTAAAGCAAATCAGTCAACTCGCCACTACAGGGATTACAGTGTTGATTACCACCTCGATGGTCTGGTACTCACCCTGTTTCCAGGAATACCAAGGCGGACTTGACTTGGGGGTTTTGATCAGTATGACCCCGATATTGCTCTTTACTCCAACGTTCATCAATGTTTCACCTGGCCCTGATGTTACTCTTCGCTCCAATGTTCATCAATATGTTTCACCAGGCCCTGATGTTACCCTTCACTCCAACGTTCATCAATATGTTTCACCTTCACTCCAACGTTCATCAATATGTTTCACCTTCGCTCCAACGTTCATCAATATGTTTCACCTTCGCTCCAACGTTCATCAATATGTTTCACCAGGCCCTGATGTTACTCTTTGCTCCAACGTTCATCAATATGTTTCACCTTCGCTCCAACGTTCATCAATATGTTTCACCTGGCCCTGATGTTACTCTTTGCTCCAACGTTCATCAATATGTTTCACCTGGCCCTGATGTTACTCTTCGCCCCCACCGTGATCATTTTATTTCACCTGACCCTGATGTTACTCTTCGCTCCCACCTTGATCAATATGTTTCACCTACTCCTGGCGTTACTTGGCGCTCCCCGCCTGATGCCGTATAAACTATAAGCCAGAAGAAAAAGACATGAATGCATGTGCACCACCACCGTAGAATAAGTGCACCGTCCAGTTAGAATAACCAGAGCAGATCATGGGCTGGATTCCCTATCTTGAACAAACAATAAGCAACAAGGTAAAATAGAAAAATAGATCTCCATCACAACCATGTCAGAAGTGTAATGTCTAAATCAAGTCAGGCTATGGAATGTTGGGCATTGGGCCAAATACGTAATTCTTTAAAGATTAGAAGTCCCAATAAAAATCAAAGAGGCCCTACATGCCCCATGTCAGCAGTGACATGACTTAAACACGGTATCTACTGGATGTTAAGATCATTCACATATATTACTGAGATAAGATACATTTTTGTTCCAGAAAACCTTGTGTCCACATAATACAAGTACGCCCTTAAACCTAATCAGGTGACTGGTGTCTTTCTGCTGACAAGACATACTCTGTAATATGTACTACTAGAACATGGAGTCAACCTTATAAATCTAATATTATAACACGATATACTGTACACGTTTCAGACCGTCGCAAGGTCAACGAAAACAAACAGATATTGTGAACTGGCAGGACACCTTTAAGAAAATGTATAATCTTGCAGATAAGATCAAGTAAAACAACACAGCTCAAATACCACTGCACTCCCTTTTCTATCCCCTACCCCATCAGCGCGAGTGTTTTATTTCCGCAAATTCGAATACGAGTGAAAGATCTTCAATTCTTCTTAGTCGACCTGTCCTTATACAGAGGCGGGTGCCCCTGTATGAGCTGGGTGTAGCCGGGAGGATTTCCTGCTTAGCGGCCTAGGCTCGAGCAGCTTAATACTCCGCTGCGTTGCGACAAAGCGCTTACGGAGTGTAATTAACCGATGTGAGTCGATCTTAACAGACTCAACCACTAGAGCGAAGTAGATCCGCAGCCTGTTGGGCGTCATCTATGCTGTTCTAAACAAACCACCTAACCGTGGCCGGTGTTATGCCATGACACACAGTTAGTCGCCTCTTACGACATGCTCTCTGTGGAACAGTGGTGCTATTCTTATCCTTGTTATACACAAAGACACCGACAGACCACTCAGATCTTTAGTACACACCATAATTACCTTTTCCGCAACCGTATCGCACTGCTTATCAGTCGTCACACACCTGGACAGAGATCTAGTCGTTCTACGTTGATTGAAATATACCCAGCTGTAGAGAGGCACCTGACTTTAAGAGCTACTGCTGACCAGACAAGCAGCAAAGAGACTGCGATCGCGAGGTGAGTTACCTCATAAACGTTGTGATCACGGACAAGGAAGTGCTGAGCGCGTTAACTCCAGTGACGGTGTCTGACATAGCGTGACCCATCTTACCAAAGCTATTACCACGTAAACTGAAACCTCTAACATCGCTCTTTTGTCAATGCTTATCTGATATCAGGTTGTCCATCTCACTAAAGTTGTTACAACGCAAACTGAAACCTCTAACATCGCTATTTCGTCAATGCTTATCTGCCTATCTGCTGTCAGACTGTTCACCTCACCAAATCTGTTACCTCGTAAACTGAAACATCTAACACATCACTCTCACGCCAATGCCTATTTGCTGTAAGACTTTTTACCTCACTAAAGCTGTTACTACGTAAACTGAAATTTGTAACTTCTCTTCGGATGTGTCCGCAACGGGGACCTGAGCACCAATGGAGAAACAGTCAGCAGATGCAACTAAAACATATTACCCTGACTAAAGTAAGGGTACACTTTTTCTAAACATAACATAATTATGAATGTTATTCCCTTTGTTAGTGTCCATTGTGAAGATTGTATGGATGAGGAATACAGGCTGTTTGCCCCTGCAGTCACTACAGTGTACATGCTTGGTTTTTATTGTATCTCCCATAGAAGAAAAAAAATATACCGTAAGGAGGTTTTGAACCCGTGTCTTAATGGTTATAAGATCGACATTCAAACCACACGACCACCAGGCCCTTACCACGTACCAATGAAAATGCTCGATCAGTGTCTCTTCTCCCCTGCATTTAGCTCACATGAATGCAGTGGTCGAGATATCCGACAAGAGAAGGTTTTGCATGGGCCTGGTTAACTCCCAATGTAAAAACCATTGCTAACAAAACCGCACTGCAAATACATGGATTCAGGATCCCCTCACAACTGGTTCACATATTCGCCGTCTATACGCCATCTGGAGTGACAGGTAAATGATGATTCCAATGGCTCGGACTGCGCACTGCGTATGAGACGCAGTACTTTTTATCACTGCACAAAAGTTCAGGTATGGAAGCCTACCATTTTTGATGGTCCTCGCGCTCTGATTTAACTGAAAAGAGTGTCTGTGGTTGAGAGTTGCGCACCTTCATCAAGCGAAAATTCAACCCATAACTAACTACCCACAAAATAAATGTGTTACGGCCGCTTTGTTTTCTAAGGCAAAGTGCGTGGTACTGTGTTTTGAGCCTCACAGGCCAGTGCACCCGATTACAGCACCTATTTAATGGGTCATTTCTTACAAATAAATACCCTACGTCTCTATTTACTCTCCCCTATTTACCACTATTTAAACTAATATAACCGAGATTCTGACGAGTCGCGACAGTAAATCAAAACGGTAATCATTTATTTTCAGTTTACCAACCGCATGGATCGCAAGCATGTGTCACACCGGACCTATAACAGACCGAATCAACGGTTCTCAAAGTGTAGACATTCACGGGTGACAATATTCTAGGTTTGGAGAACCAGACGGAAACGACGGGACATGCTATCACACAAGTTAATCTTCAATGAGTCCTCATCATTATTTACCTTCAGGTGTTATTACGCCTGTTCGCTGCTCTTAAGAAGCGCGCATGCCTGATCAGCCCATACATATCAAACTAAAACACCCAGTTAAATATAGGCTCAAGAGAACCAGCTTCATTCATATATCAAACCACATACACAATAAAAATATGGAGAACTAATTCCCAACCAACCTACAGAAATAGAAATGCTTATTAACTATGAAGAGCCAAGCTGCAACATAAACTACATCGAAATAAGTACAGAGATCCAAGGAATAAGAGGAAAGACCAACAAAGTGTCCACGAGTTGAAAATTTTAGCACAAACAATGATTGAGGAGAAATATAATACCAAGGAATGGGCACAGGTGTACACAGATGACTCAGCAGAGGTGGTAGGCCGAAACGGGGGAGGAGGCATATTTATAAGTCACAAAAGTGGAAATATAACAGAAGAGGCCCTCCCAACAGGAAAGTTGTCCACAAACCTTAGAGCAGAATCGATTGCCCTCCTGCGAGAACTGAGAATACTTCAAACAGAAAGGCAACCTCCAACAAAAATAGCTGTATCCACGGACTGCAGAGAACTATTAGAGACAATACAAAAAACAAACAACGAACCACTGTTATCGGAGATCAGATCAGAACTGGGAAAACTATAGAGATCCTAAACAATAGCGCTCCAGTGGCTACCTTCCCATTGCGGAATCACAGGAAACGAGAGAGCTCATGCTCTGGCAAAAGATGGCAGCAAAAAAGGCACAATTTAATCATCGAGTACCATACAGAGAAATCAAGAACATCATCAGAAATCAGTATACACACCAATAGAGAGAAGACAAAAACATAAGCAGTACACCAGACCCAATTCACTATCTCAAAAGAAATCAACAAACTACCTTATTTCGCTTTAGAACTGGACACTGCAGACTACTAGAACATCTGTACCGACTGAAGATCTCACACACCGATGAGTGCCCATGTGGAACAGGATGCCAGAACCCTGAGCATATTCTACAAGAATGCCCAATCTATAGGGAAATGAGATGCCAGACCTGGCCAGAGGGTGCGGAGCTGAGACAAAAGCTGTGGGGCAGCCGCTTCGACCTGGTGAAGTCTACAGACTTCATCATGGCGACTGGCCTGCAGATATAGCATGACTAAAAAGATCCTGAACGCAAAGAAAATGAACAACCAAACGGTCTAGGTTCAAATCACAACTGCTGCTACATATAATATGTGGGCCCCAAAGTTCACGAGACGAGATAACGTGAACAACGGTATATAAAGTTACCATTACGGTATTTCAGCAACTGTTGCTTCGTTCCGACGTGAGTTGCAAGAAGAGGAATGGTGAAGAGACAGAGAGAGAGAGAGAAAGAGAGAGAGAGAGAGAGAGAAAGAGAGAGAGAGAGAGAGAGATGATCCATAGTTGAGGAGTATAGACTGCATCCCCGGCAGTGGCGTTGTAGAGTGCAGGCTAGGTTTAGGTCTTTCCGAGGCTTAAGTTCGAATAGTGACTAGGAGAATACAGGTCACCTGCTCCTCGCTGCGGAATATGTTCTCCGTTATATATATGGTGTGGTTTATTTGAAATTGCTGCAAAATGTTCACGCCACAAGTACACACATAATACACGCCAGAAAATGACAGCATAAACAAACTTGGCAGAGATGGGCAGACAAAGATAGACAGACTTGGCAGAGATGGGCAGACTAATATAGACAAACTTGGCAGAGATGGGCAGACAAAGATAATGGGCAGATAAAGATAGATAAACTTGGCAGAGATGGGCAGACAAAGATAGAGACATTTGGCAGAGATGTTCAGACACAAATAGAAGCACTTGGCAGATCTGTTCAGACACAAATAGAAGCACTTGGCAGAGATGGGCAGACATCAATTTTCAGACTCAGAACGGAACATTGCAGACTCACCTCCACAAAATAGGTGTTATGGACACCGCCACGTGCCATTGTGGAGCACCGAAACAGACACCAGAACATATCCTGCAGGACTGTCCACTTCTGCTGACCAAAGAGGGGCAGGTTGACCTGGGGGAACGATCTTGCTCGAAAAGCTGTGGAGGACCGACAAAGACCTTAAACGCACAATCCCCTTCGTAAACTCCCCCGGACTAGAAGCAAAGGATCAGTTGATCGAAGGTCATGTCATGCATGAGACGTTTGTCGATGAGAAAGACTTTTATTTCCATTCTAATATGGTCTTCTTCTTCTTTTTCATTCGTTCTCAATCTCACACTACCAAGCCCTGAACAGGGCTTTGCAAGTACCAGGATGTAGTCCGGAGAATGCAATACGTTGTGTGTCTAGTTTACAGCTCGACTGCGACATTTGCACTTTCGGTCCGACACACCTCTAACGTGGTGTAAAGGCCAATCATGCTAAACAGTTGGATTGGGCGAAGTGGTAACACTGAATATCCCCCTCATTCATCTGACTTCACGGCATTGAAATTTATCTTTCTTTAAAGATAACGTGTGTCGCTCAGAACAGGCAGAAGTTGAAAGATAATTCGATAATATACGAAATAACTTTTTCGTGATGTTTGCAAATATGTAGAACGATGTTGTTATCAGTGTCTGGGGCAGAATAGTTACCAGTTTCAACATAGGCGGTATACCAAAATAATGACCCATGTTCCTCTTCCCATCAATTAAACTATAAATCTAGGATTACTTTAATTCCAAACGGTAGTAATTAATATTCAAAATGTCTTACATTTGTTAAGACAACATCTTTCCCTATTTCTTTCTTTCTCTCTCTCTCTCTCTCTCTCTCTCTCTCTCTGCTTCACTTCCTCCCTCTCTCTCCATCTCTCTCTCTCTCTCTCTCTCTCTGTGCATGTGTGTGTATTACGTTCGCATTTGTTCCTAATGCGGTGTTTCATGCCAAACGGTCAAGTGTATCTAAATTGAGCACTAATTTTTTAATGGATTTACTTGCCACTGTGGTCCTACCTTGCTGTTTCAAGAATCCGAACCCGGCCAGTTTGAGTCACAAGCCGTGTCACTTCACTAACCACTTCATTATGTCAACTCCATTACAATTATGAAGGACAAGAACCCACATTTGAATCTAGTCAAGAGATAAGAGTTGTTTCCGGGTTAACCACAATATAACCACTGTTTTCTTCCTTGCATGCCGTAGGGCGGATATATTTTTTTTTTAATTTTGCATGAGCCTGGCAACAACATCATATAAAAATGTTGAACCGCATTCCAAATGACTGGAATCAGACTTTCATACAAGCTGGCTAGAGTAAGACAAATGCAGGGATGGACATATGCTTCGACAAATGAAGTTATCAGATTTTGATTGATACATATCGCTGGATCAAAATGGACTCATCGACCTTATAAATTTCAATGGCAGACGTCAGTGATGGGAACGAACGGATCAGTAAATCATGACAGCTCCTCATCTACGATTGGGTGTTGACGTTTTCTTGTATTAGTCATGTGGCTTATATTTCCTGAACATTGTCTGTCCTCTTTGACGTACATCCTGAAAATGACGTTTGCAAAGTTGTGTCGCATTTTGCATCGAGGCCTCCCACTTTCGTTCCGACACATCCTGGCATCTGGAAGAAAAGCACATACTAATTCCACAGCAAGCAGACTTTAGACAGCACATATCCACTGAGGACCAGATCACTCTCATAGCCCAGGAAATAGAGGATGCTTACCAGGAGAAAAAGCATACAGTAGCGGTTTCGGTGGATTTAGAGAAGGAATTTGACAAGGTGTGGAAACAGGTACTTAAAGTCAAGCTACGAAGAAGTGAAGTTTGTGGGAAAATGTACAGATGGATCAGCCACTACCTCGAAAACAGAACAGCCAGAGTTCAAGTACAAGGGCAGATGAGCAAAAAGGTGACACTGGAGCAAGGAGTACCCGAAAGGGGGGGGGGGGGGTAACTGTCACCCACACTTTTCCTGGTGTATATAAACTTCATACCAGAGAATATAACAAGAAGAGTCCACAACTCCATGTTTGCAGACGATCTGGCTATGTGCACCTCTGAAAAAAATCTCACCATACCAAGAAATCGAATGCAGCAGGCCCTAACATCGCTGGAGGAGTGGGCGAACTCATGGCTGGTCAAAATAAATAAGGAAAAAACAACATGTACGATATTCTCGCTTTCAAATAAACCCCAGAACACCAAAATAAGTCTTAACTGCAAATATCTGCGGCCAAACGATAACCCAAACTACCTGGAAGTCACATTTGATCGGTGCATGACATGGAAAAGTCAGATCGAGAGAAACCGAATGAGAGCCAGACAAAGAATGGCAGTCATGAGGAAACTTGCTGGCACAAGCTGGGGAGCAGACGAAAGTATACTCAAGAAACTGCCCTGGAAGAGTGAGATCAGTTCTCGAGTATGGCATTGCGGCATGGACAACAGCAGCAAAGGCGAACTTTGACAAAATTAGCAAACTTCAAAACCAAGACACGAGAGTTATAACAGGAGGCATGAAGTCAACGCCAATTGTAGAACTTGAAAAGATTACAAATCTGCAGTCCATGACCGACAGAAGAGACTGCAGAGCCCAGCAGCTAGCAGAGAAACTCAGAAGACTGACAGACCATCCAAAGCACCAGAGACTAAATAGATTTGGAAATGGAAAACTAAAGCGGAGAAACTTTGCAGAAATAGCCAAAGCAAAGATGAGCGAAGACCCTATGAACACATTAACAACACCAAAGCCCATCCCTACTGTACGCAAACCTACCTGGAAGCAGCATATATTTCCGGTGGTGGTAGAAAATATACCAGGTATTGGAAACAAGAACAGCCAGACTGAAAAAGAAAGAAGAGATACTACCCTGAGGTACATAGCGGAAAACTACCCAAGCATGGACTGGACCCATGCATACACCGACGGTTCTATAACAAATACAACACAGAATGGAGGGGCAGGGGTATTCCTGAGCCTAACAAATGGTAGAAAAATAACACTGTCAGTGGCAACTGGAAAATACTCAAGCAATTTCAGAGCGGAGGCAGAGGCACTGAGGGCTGCAGCAGAAGCAATGCTGACAGGCAAAAGAAATGAAAGCCAGATAGTCCTGTTTACAGATGCTCTGGCCGTAGTCACAGCACTAAAAAGTCAGAAAAATTCTGAACTTAATTATTTAAGAGCAGTACTCTGTCAACTATGCCAGCAGACTACACCAAAAAGAGTAGTGGTACAGTGGATAACATTGTAACATCCAAGGCAACGAGGAGGCAGACAGACTGGCAAAATAAGGTGCCAGACTACCACAACCCGATTCTATGTGACCTACGAAGAGTCAAAAAGGCTTATTAGAGCCAGATTCATGGCCAAATGGGAAACAGAAAATACTGGCTACACAAAAAATGATGCCTATTACCAATTGAACAGAAGAGAGCAGGTCGTGGTCTTCAGACTCCGCACTGGCCACAATAGACTGAGGTACCTCCTATTCAATAAACTGAAGATAGGTGGTACTGACAAATGCAGTTGTGGTACTGGAAAAACGACCGCTGAACATCTGCTGCAAAACTGCCCGAAATACGAGGACCAGAGAAAGCACATGTGGCCATTACCAGTGGCAACACTAGACAAGCTCTATGGCAGTGTCGACAGCCTCAGGATGACCGCTGCTTTTTTTCGAAAAAATACAGGTTGACGTCTGACAGCGTACGAAGAAGAAGAAGTAGTAGTTCCGACACCTCCGATTTCAACACGGCCGTTTTGGGGACCGTTTTTCCTTTCCTCTTCGATCTCTGCTCTTAGCTTCAGGCAAGAGAAGTAGGGGCAGACCAAAAGACAGATAGGAAAGAAAGTTTGAGACCAACATAAAGGAATCAGGCACGACGAGAACAGAGCTGGAACGTCCACGATAGGACGGGAATTTCCTGAAGACATTTGATCGACGGGGAGCTCAAAGATTTTGATTGATGCTTATCATCTTTAGTCATCTCTTACGATATGCCTGGCAGGTTACTGTTCGTTACTACCGCCCGGGCCCCAGTAACACGCTTAAGTGCACCTGACAATTACTGAACGTAGTTGAGAGTTTATGTTACCAATTATCTATTCATATGTATTCTGGTTTGAAGCTAATAAGGGCGTTTGTCATTTATTTAATATCGGCAGATGATACAAAAAGCAACCTGAACACTACTCGGCTTCTGTTGAGGCAAGCGTCTTACATTCAGCAAACCTTCAGAGATCGTCCCTGTGGACCACATAATAGGGTAACCTACTCCAGACTCAGCCCTCATTAGTTATCTCTTGAGACACGCCTGGCAGATGACAGACGTTACTATTCTCTGACCCCCCTCTCGGGTGGTCTAGGAATCGTCTCCATCTTCGTCCTTAACATCATGAGGTGCATGGGTCATCAACCAGCCCTCTCAAATTAGACCTGTTTTCGCGCTATTTTCTCCAGTTCATTCCAGCTCCTCCGTTTTACTTGTTCGTGTCTCTTCTCCGTGTGTTCTTTAAACCTTCTAGGAATCGAACCACTTACAAACTGACAGTTCGCCCCGTTAAGAGACCCAGGTACTGTAGCTAAATGCGGTATTCCTACAGATTGGTTTAGTGGCCAAACAGACCAGAGTGTTTGTTTTAAGGGCTGACGCGCAAGTGTGTGTTTCGTCTGTGTGTACACTCGGTTAACGGATTTGCCCGTTGTTCAGGGTGTCTCAAAAGTATGGAAACATGCTGGTCGGCGATAATGATTTTTTTACAAATCAAAATCAAATATAATAATAAATAGAGCAAATCTGAAAAGGGACAACGTCTAAATATTTGTAAAACAGCAACTATGATTATAAAAAAAGATCTTAACAGTGATTTGATGTTAGATCACGAAAGAGGAATAACTTAGAAAATACAGAACACGCAGATACCCAGTAACCATAATACAAGACGACAAACGAAATATAACCGAAGTAAACAACAGAATGGCAGTGGCGAAGGCTGTTTTGTAGAAAAAAAAGGGGGGAAAAGACACATAAAGCAGACAGATAGAGAGAAAGAAAATCTTTCCGTGTTACGTAGAAGGAATGTAACTTTATTGGAGTGAGTCATGGACAATGAATAAACAAACAGCGAACTCACTGGCAGTGACAGTAAGGTGGTCCATGAGAGGAACGCTTCGTACACATTGGACAGTTACAATGTCCAACGAAGACATATTACAAGACAATAATATCAAGAGATTTCTACAAACTAAAATAAATTCAAGACCAACATCTTTCATTAGCCATATATACATGTAAGACAGGATCGCCTAGAAAATCTTGTGACAACGGAAATATCAAGGACAAGAACATCAGGAGAAGGGAAAGCACACACAAATATATGATGACATGACAGGCTGAACTGGAAAAATGAGAGCATCGAATGTGCTGGAATGCTGCAAGGACCGATGATTGTGGAAGAATCGGCACGACACTTGATGGTGAATAAAACTTTCCGGACTGATTAACAGCCATGACATGGGAGAGTAGATAAACTAAACCAAGGACAGTGCGTTGTGGAGATACATGATCGACTACGCCAGTCGACATTGAATGCGATGAAGAATGTTATTGATATGCCCGTAATTAAGTATATACGTTTCTCAAAACTGAGGTATACGAAGAGCCCCGCTGGCTAAATAGTTATGTTGTTCTATTAATTACTGTTTTAATTTACTTGCTATACAAACATGGTCTTCTGTCCCTTTCTGTGGGAAGGATGTTGATTCTTGTTGCAGGACTTACGTTATATCATCTTTCCATCTGTAACATGGTTTACGTTGTGCCCTGTAAGTAGATCTTCTTTAGTAAAAGGCACGCAGTTGCCATTGATCACGTTCTATTCCCTTTAAACGGTCGAACCATTGTATTTTTTTGTTATCTCAAAATGCATTCAGTACAACATTACCATGTCCTCATTGCTTATTCTAACTCGTCCGGTAAAGCTGACTTATCTCTGGAATTTTTTATCAAGCGACGTTTCTGCCACCTGCCGTTGACAAAGACAATCAATACTTGACACTGGAGCAGCGCATGAGCTGCAGCGGTCAGCGACCCATGGCTGACTGCTAGCGTCAGGGCCAGCGAACCAGAGCTGTCAAGACCCTTCTATACTTCCATGCGGTGATCCTGGATAACAGGCTGCAACAGAGACACTGGCTAAGGAGAAGGGATCAAAGAGGGAATGCTAATCCGGTACTCAAAAAATGCTTGGTAGACCGAGAGGTGCAAATATCTTAGTCAAGCTGTAAACTACGACACAACGCATTCCGTTCTCTGGACTACATTCTGCTACTTAAGCCCTTTTATGGTTTGGTAGAGGGAGATTGAGAATGAACGAAGCCAAGCCAAGCTAATACTTGACACTGGTAACAGACAGTTCTTCTAAGGTACTCGGTCAGTGACTGGCAGAGTCGTCAGTGGCTATCCAGCCCAAATGGCGTCGTTAAAGGCAGCAACACATTCCTTCCATTTCAACTGTTCTTAGCGTACGGTTTATAACTTCTTTTTCGGATTCTATAGTACTTTGCAAAGCTTTGAAAAGCCTGCCTCTCTTTGGTCTTCTTCCATGGAGTCCACAACACGGAGGTTCGTGTGATAGTTCCAGGTTCTCTTCTTGGGACATGGCTAATCCAATTCCAGCGTTGACCTCTTTTGTTAGTGTTTATATCATCTTGGTTTCTCTGGACAAACAATTTTTGATTGGTGTTAGCGTACGGCTAGAACATTCTGTGAATCTTTCTCATGTAGATTGTGTGAAATGAAAAATGTTTCTAATACCAGTGGGACCCAATGGTCTCGAGGTAAGTTGTTCGCCTCTGGTGCTGTAGGTCGTGGGTTCAGATCACGGTGGAGACCGGAATATTTTCACGTGAACCGTCCGGTAAAACTCCCTTGATCTCCGAGCAGTGAGATCAGACACTCGTGTTCAGTGGCGCGCATGTTAAAAATCTCTTGGCAGTTTGAAATCGAAATGAGTACCGCTACCGGGCAAAATTCAAGTTAAAAATCTTTTCAAAATATTCTAGGGATTCTCTCCCCACAGAGAATATGTCGCAAAAAGGGGACTGTCTGGCCATAACATAAGGTCTTGGTTAGCGGAGCGGCTGCGGGTCTACCTTGCTCTAATTTACGCTTCCACCACAACCAGACACCCCCCCCCCCCCCCCCCCCACAGGCGATCGTATATTTCAGGGCGTACCAACCTAACGGTCGGTAACATATACTGGGATTGACCCGGCAAGTCACGAGCTGATTTTCGTCTGCCAGAAAAAAAATGTGAAACACAGAAAGGCACACCTCCCACAAGACGCCTAACCACACAAGTGGATTTAAGATAGATTTATAGACTCTCTCATTCTCAGCAGAATCATAGATAGTACACAACGCTTGTATGTCTGCAGCTTAGTGTTTATGCTGAGCTGAAAAGACTTCAAAACATTGTTTAACCTTGCAAAAGTTGTCTGGCTTTATTGATTCTGGTTATGATGTCGTCCGGCGGCGTAAATTTGCTTCCCATATATGTAAATGTGTTCGTCTATCCCATATATGTAAATATGTTCGTCTATCCCATATATGTGAATGTGTTCGTCTTTCCCATATATGTAAATGTGTTCGTCTATCCCATATATGTAAATGTATTCGTCTATCCCATATATGTAAATGTGTTCGTCTAAGAGACAGTTGGTAAAAATATAAATGTGCGTCAGTTGTCGTTTAGTTCCTCAATCCGATGTTATAGCATTTAAGTGGTGGCAACAGTTGGTAACACGCTACGGCACTGGATGCAGCGAGGTGTGTAGTTGGTCGATTATTTACCATGTCTTACTTCCGATCAGCTTTCTAACTTCTACATATTCTGACACAATCAGTGGAGTTCCCGTCATGAACTCGACCGTTTTCTGGAACTCCTCGTTAGCTACGTGCATTTTGAGTTTAGTGTTGGGTCATTTGGCCAATGAGTCTTACTCAAAACTGTCTATACATGTTCTGTAGTTTGTTCGCTCAGTACACACACAGAAGTAAAGCAGACACACAAGCATGTGCATGTATTTATTTAGTATGTTATGTCCTGTCAGCTTTGCCACTTGAACTGACATCACTTCTATATAAGTACTTTTTCGTTCGTTTCCTTACGTGTGCTAAAATTCAAGTTTTTAATATTGATTAGGAGCAGGGGTTCTTAACCGGGGGCACCCATACCTCCATGGGAGTAACGGAATTAAATAATGGGGGGGGTGGTATCGTCGTCTACGTTCGTTACCAATCTCCTGCTACCATCTTATGAAAAGGACGTTGCAAGTATCAGGATGTTGTCCGGAGAACGGAATTGTAAATGAACTATTATAATTTCATTACAAATTAGTATCTGTTCTGGAATTCCCAAGGCAAGAGAAGTAGAGAGCTTGTGACAAACATAATGAAGGCAGAGAATACGTGGTCAGAGCTGAAAATGATGGCACAGGATAGGAAGACTTTGCGTTTATTTATTGAAAACCTATGCTCCGTATAGGGGAGCGCGAGGTCGAATGATTTCGATTTCTGCCTGCCGACAAGGGTTCGAATCCCTGGTATGGAATATGTTGTTTTTCTGTTAGGGGTGAAATAAATAAACATAGCTAGCACACGAGATGGCGACAGCAGTGGCGAAGCGGCCTGTAGTCCTTAACCTAAAAACCCCTCGTCTCTCCCAGCAATTCTAAAACGTCGTATGACAGATGACAGTCTGATGCAGTTCAGCAGTATGCTCCGCAGGTAGCTATAAAATGATTGATTTATTCCAGCTGTCATAATGTGCATGTTCTTTTTTTCCCCCGTTATCCATCCTTACGTTAAAATGTTTTAGTTACTGCAAGCAGTAAGGATTTGTTTTTAAATGTTACTTGACTTTCTTTCCAGATGTCTAGTGTGCTACACGTATTCCTCGTGATGATAATAACTATTACCTTCGGAATATTTCTTGCTTTAAACGTTGAATACAAAGAAAATACATGCTTTAAAAGAGAGAGAGAGAGAGGGAGATAGAGAGAGAGATAGATAGAGAGAGGGAGAATACAGTTGCGGGATATATACAATAGAAATGTATGTCACATATTGGCAGACATAAGTAACTGGTTTTGAATATATAAGGAGCCGCTGTAGCTGAGAAGTGGCGTGTTCATCTCTCAGGCAACGAACAAACATAAGCCCGACTTGGTGGAGTGTTTGAACGTCCCCTAGCGTTGCAGAAGTGAGATGGAGTTCCCTAGTCATATCGGAAACGGATGATAAACTTG
Source organism: Ariolimax columbianus (assembly GCA_036924085.1). Lineage (NCBI taxonomy): Eukaryota > Metazoa > Mollusca > Gastropoda > Stylommatophora > Arionidae > Ariolimax > Ariolimax columbianus. Next base: position 120,683,607 of record JAVGWX010000002.1, read on the forward strand.
GGGTAACAAATACGCGTTGTGTGCGTAAAAGAACCAATGGCCGTTGAAAATCGAAATGAGCAGGCTGTAAGCCTCTGTTCGGGCAAAGATTCTAAAGCTAATGCAATTCCTACCCAAAAACTGGCCTGAGTGAAGGCCCAAAAGTGCACGGCATCTCCATCCTGTTAAGAGATAACAGGCCAAACATATTTCAGTCTGCATACTTGATTATTAGCAAATACAAAACAGGAACTCTAGTCTCCCATGGACAGTAAAGGAGCGACTAGGACTGGAGAAAACAAACTTTCAGTAAGAGGTAATTCTGGGCCAAAAGGTTAGGTTCAGTTCATTTTAAGTGTCATCTCCCCATCAAAGGTCGGCTGCAATGGATGTACAGTGTACTCAGTTTCTTGCAGTAATGGTGCAATCTGACAGGTTTTTTTACAGTCCATCTCCTGATTTTATCCACCTACCCTTAACGTTTGCCTCTTGAACGACTGTCTTCCCCCCTACACTCTCGTATAGTCTTCAACAAAGAGATATGTCTTGTTATATGGCGAAAATAACTTGACTGGCAAACATTGATTTCTGGAATTCATTCTCTTTTCACCCCCAACGTTGCCAATACCTCCACAGAAGGCTACAGCTAACTGCAAAAAGTAGCATATTACAGAGAAAAGAAAGCGAGCAACGAAGAAGATGATGAACATAAAGTATTGACACTCCCACGTTTGTGCCCCAGTCGTATCAATGACCCTTCACTCAGCTGTGTAAACGTCATACACATTTAGCGAGTGCTCGGATGAGTCACTCTTATCACGCACGCGCCCAGGCTGCATCGATAATATGACTGGCAAACCTTGAACAAACTGGTCAAAACATATTAAACAATGCACGCGAATGAGAACACAAGCCACTGAGATGTGTTCATACTCGCCGGGTTGGGTAGAACTATCATTTTCACTATCATTTTCTACAAATTACTTAAAAATAACAAGGCTGTGTATGAGACAGCAACCTCATCATGTGAAACCACAGCTATTGAAATCGTCATTGTAAATGCTCGAATGCAGGCTTCCTGATAGGGGACGAGCTGTAGCGCTGGCCTGATGACCACATGTGTTATTTTTATGTACAAAGAATGCGAAAAAGACGGGTATGTATGATGAGTGCTAAGAATTTATTTTACATTACAATAGGAATATGAATCAACGGAGCAATAGAAGGGTGTGGTACTAGTCCCTGAGAAAGTCCAATCGATACGTCAAAGGATGAATTAGTTCCCGTGTGATATTGGTTAGCTAATAGTGATCGATACAGCCGCGCCTGTTTAGTTTAAGACAAAGAGCCGGGTTTTTTAATAGGTTTTTTTTTTGTGTGTGGCTACTACGGTAGAGAGCCGCAAACGTGCTTACGTGCGTTGTACGTGGGAGATGTGGTGAGCATGTGTGCGTTTTATGACATCTAAGGGCCGTGTGCGTGAGTGCTAATATTGTATGATACTTTGTGTACGTGGTATGGCGGGGACTGTATGAGAATATTTGACAGAAAATGAGACTTTACATAGGGTAAATAGAGTAGACTGTCACGGAAGACAGAAACAATAAATAGATTCGCAGAGGTTGTATGGACGGACATATAGGCAGGTCACAAACGAACGGACAAAAATAATGACATTTGGGTAGACAGACAAGATTGCACGAAGATAGAGAGAGAGAGAGAGATAAGAGATAAGTAGGTTGTACGGTAGGTAGGTAGGTAAGTTGGTTTACAGTAAGATATATAAGTAGGTAGGTGGGTAAGTTGGTTTACAGTAAGACATATAAGTAAGTAGGTAGGTCAGTTGGTTTACAGTAAGATATATAAGTAGGTATGTAAGTAAGTTGGTTTACAGTAAGATATATAAGTAGGTAGGTAGGTAAGTTGGTTTACAGTAAGATATATAAGTAGGTAGGTAGGTAAGTTGGTTTACAGTAAGATATATAAGTAGGTAGGTAGGTAAGTTGGTTTACAGTAAGACATATAAGTAAGTAGGTAGGTCAGTTGGTTTACAGTAAGATATAAAAGTAGGTAGGTAGCTAAGTTGGTTTACAGTAAGATATATAAGTGGGTAGGTAGCTAAGTTGGTTTACAGTAAGATATATAAGTAGGTAGGTAGGTAAGTTGGTTTACAGTAAGACATATAAGTAAGTAGGTAGGTCAGTTGGTTTACAGTAAGATATAAAAGTAGGTAGGTAGCTAAGTTGGTTTACAGTAAGATATATAAGAAGGTAGGTAAATTGGTTTACAGTAAGATATGGGAAGGAAGACTAACGTCTGGTCAGGCAAATCATACTGATCGGACATGTTAGTCAGGGTCAGGCAAAATATACTGGCCTCCCCTCACCTCGGCTTCCACGTAGCCCTTCCTGGAAACGAGCTATTTTCATGGCAGCCTGGCTCGACGTGATTCCGGTAGTAGTGAGCGACATGTAGGTGAAGCCAAGCATAGTACAACCGCCTGGGGGATCCCGGTTCACCTTCATCAGCACGCTCGAGATGTCAGGAAAGCTAAAATAAATCGGCATTAAACGTTCTTTTCAGGGCGTACACAAGGGTAAATCTACTCACTGTGGGCATTCAACAATAACAGGATGATATCTACGTAGGTAGGTAGGTAGGTAGATAGGTAGGTGGGTGAGTAGGAATGGGTAGGCAGGCAGGCATAGACAGATATATATATATATATATATATATATATATATATAGAGAGAGAGAGAGAAAGAGAGAGAAAGAGAGAGAAAGAGAGAGAAAGAGAGAGAGAGAGAGAGAGAAAGAGAGAGAGAAAGAGAAAGAGAAAGAGAAAGAGAGAGAGAGAGAGAGAGAGAGAGAGAGAGAGAGAGAGAGAGAGAGAGAGATAGAGAGATAGATAGATAGATAGATAGATAGATAGATAGATAGATAGATAGATAGATAGATAGATAGATAGATAGATAGATAGATAGATAGATAGATAGATAGATAGATAGATAGATAGATAGATAGATAGTCCCGACAGCTCTACCAGTAATACAATCAACCATTTCCATACATACACAAGCGTGGAAAAACGTGGGGTACGTTTGTTTACTAATGTGATAACGCCAAGAAGCGCCAAGTTAAACTGCGCGTGTGTGCTCCAGAAAGCCATGCCGCCCTCACTCTTCCCTCCAATAATAAAAATGTATGTATTTTTCAACAAACACATGCACAGCGCGAGCAAATGAAAGCTGTATCTTCAAGTGCGAAGGAACAGCTAGAGTACTTCTGCATAAAAGTGCGAAGAAAACGTATTTCTACAGAGCGCGCACCGTCCTTGACATTGAACCTCGTTAAATTGTATTTACTGGAAATCTTTTGTTTTTCCTCCAGTTTTCAAAACAAATCTCAAGTTTGATTTTCGCACAGCTATTTATCTGAATTCCTTAAAGCAAGGATTGGCAACCTGCGGTCCGCGGCCGGAATCCGATCCACCAGTGGTTCCGACTCACTTGGATAAACCATTCCTGAAACGTATGTGCGTTTATTACTTAACAAACAGGTAAAGGTAGTCACGCTGCAGACACTGCTGTCGTGGATGAAGTGTTAGTCATCGTTGTACCAAGTCTCTGATTGTTATGCGGTGATGGGGTAGCTAGTTCTCAGCCTTGCAGTCTGTTCTTTCCTTACAGTAAGACATGCATCTATTTACAGCTGTGTTGTCTGGTGCGTATCGGAAATGGGAATTTTGACCGGTACCCTTGCGCTTCCTTCTCATGGCAACGGACACTGTTCCCAGTCGCGACACACTCCAGTCCACCCAACTGCAAATGAGCGACTGGCTTAACGATAGGGAGAGAGGCAAGAGAAAAGGGCATCACCACCTAGTAAAGTGAGTTCTCTAGCACAGCATCACCCCTCGTCATCATCTTTTTTTAAATTTTTTTTGCGTTCGCCTTATTTCTCTAATCCCCAAGGCGGTGTGCGTTGCACTGTGGTTTTTATTTGCGCCTGTCGGCCCAGTGCATCCGACTTCAGCATGCTTCCTCCTGCATTTTCTAAGGGTTTGCTTCCCGGGGTAACGGCCGGTGCTGTGATGGGGATCGAACCCAGCACCTTTTGGTTGTGAGCTGTGTCACTTAACCACTAGCCCACCCCGTCCCCTCGTCATCATCCGATGTGATGCCACGTTAGTCTTTCTTTCCATTATTGTTGAGGACACAGTTTAGCAGCAGCAACAACAAAGCACATCTTGACCGAACGGCTGTTATCAAATACTTCTTGCCAAGAAGAGATCAAGTGACAATCAGATGACCGAACGGCTGTTGTCAAATACTTCTTGCCAAGAAGAGATCAAGTCACAATCAGATGACCGAACGGCTGTTATCAAATACTTCTTGCCAAGAAGAGAGCAAGTCACAATCAGATGACCGAACGGCTGTTATCAAATACTTCTTGCCAAGAAGAGATCAAGTGACAATCAGATGACCGAACGGCTATCAAATACTTCTTGCCAAGAAGAGATCAAGTCACAATCAGATGACCGAACGGCTATCAAATACTTCTTGCCAAGAAGAGATCAAGTCACAATCAGATGACCGAACGGCTGTTATCAAATACTTCTTGCCAAGAAGAGATCAAGTCACAATCATATGACCGAACGGCTGTTATCAAATACTTCTTGCCAAGAAGAGATCAAGTGACAATCAGATGACCGAACGGCTATCAAATACTTCTTGCCAAGAAGAGATCAAGTCACAATCAGATGACCGAACGGCTATCAAATACTTCTTGCCAAGAAGAGATCAAGTCACAATCAGATGACCGAACGGCTGTTATCAAATACTTCTTGCCAAGAAGAGATCAAGTCACAATCAGATGACCGAACGGCTGTTATCAAATACTTCTTGCCAAGAAGAGATCAAGTCACAATCAGATGACCGAACGGCTATCAAATACTTCTTGCCAAGAAGAGATCAAGTCACAATCAGATGACCGAACGGCTGTTATCAAATACTTCTTGCCAAGAAGAGAGCAAGTCACAATCAGATGACCGAACGGCTGTTATCAAATACTTCTTGCCAAGAAGATATCAAGTCACAATCAGATGACCGAACGGCTGTTATAAAATACTTCTTGCCAAGAAGAGATCAAGTGACAATCAGATGACCGAACGGCTGTTATCAAATACTTCTTGCCAAGAAGAGATCAAGTCACAATCAGATGACCGAACGGCTGTTATCAAATACTTCTTGCCAAGAAGAGATCAAGTCACAATCAGATGACCGAACGGCTGTTATCAAATACTTCTTGCCAAGAAGAGATCAAGTGACAATCAGATGACCGAACGGCTGTTATCAAATACTTCTTGCCAAGAAGAGATCAAGTCACAATCAGATGACCGAACGGCTGTTATCAAATACTTCTTGCCAAGAAGAGATCAAGTCACAATCAGATGACCGAACGGCTGTTATCAAATACTTCTTGCCAAGAAGAGATCAAGTGGCAATCAGACTCGCCAACTGGTCACCGTAGGTTTCAATATCATTTGTTCAACAAACTATAGATGGAGCTCACATGTAGAGCGAAGAGTAACATCATGGTTAGGTGAACAATGCCGATTACATCCATGTTAGGCTCCCTGGAAACAGACTGTGTCACAGCAATCGCACCAACGAAATGGGGATCGACACTGTGATGCCCATAGTGAAGAGCTTATTGAGAAGCGGTGCATCGCACTACAGCCAGGAGGACTCCGGTCCACCTTCACAAGTGAGCCTCGAGATGTAATAAGAGACTCCGTAACCCGCTACCAAGGTAACTCAACTTAACTTAACATCTTTATACTGGTTTAGAAGACCCTGCAGAGTATGTATACAACCAGTTACATCTACATCACCTTGCTCTAAAAGCTATGCGGATCCAGTTTATTAACATCAAGAGTTAACTAAGTACGAGTAGCTTTGAACAACAATCGGACACACACATAGTAGAACGTCTTCTCCAAGTCTGTCAGCTCCAGTAGCGTAACAGAGTTGTTGTTGTTTAATGCACATAATGAGTTAGATTACTCTTTTGTGCGCACTGAAAATGACGTTAAGTGGCCGATTGAAGTAGCTTTTCTCACATCCGGAGCGTGCTGATAAAGATGGACCGATGTCCTCCGGACGGTTGTGCTATGCTTGGCTTCATCTGCGTGGTGCTCACTACTACGAGGATCACATCGATCTAAACCTCGTCAGCCGGGCTGCCTAGAAAACAGCCTGTTTTCAGTGAGCGCTACATGGAAGAGAGATTGTGATCTTGGTCAGTGTATTGTGCCTGACCCTGACTAGACGTCCTGGTCAGTATGTTGTGCCTGACTGAACTAGCGTCTCAGTTCACCAGGAACAGAGTTATATCATGGACACCCCTAACCCATTAATAAACTACACGGCGACTTGAGAAGTTTGAGACAAGACAGACGGACATGTTTATGAGGGCAATGGTTGTGCTTGTTTGAGAGAAGACGGAGGCGGTGGTTTGTGGCACGGGTCACAGGCCAAACTTGCATGTGTTCAGATTCATGAATCAGGAGGGCCGTATCAATATGGGAAGTGCACTGATTAAAAATGTGTGATCAAGTCGGATGCACTGGACCAATACAATATCTTAGGCTTCAGGCTGGCACGTGTGCCGTATGCGAGGTAGTGAACAATGTCCAGTACGCAATCCCCTTCTCCACCGTGTCGTAAGTGCCGTCTCCCAGCAGACCATTTCGCGGTGGCACGGGTGGGCGGGTATAATCATGAACACCAAAACGTTCTGAGTGCCCATCTGTTGTCTGGCATGCGCACCACGTGACCAATTCCAGTGATATCTGCACTGATCCGTAAAGCGAAAAACACCAAATAACTTCAACAACTCTGCTTTATGGAACAGCGTGAACAACAATAACAATTCAGGTGAGAAAAAAACAAGCATACTGATATAACTAAAACGAGCATAAGGCCAGCAAAGCTGTAATTGTATAATAAATAGTGTGGTAATGTGTCCGTTCATTTCGAAGGTCCATATGGATTGTTTAAGTTTGGAGCTTCTGTTCCACGGGCAGTCAGTGTATCGTTAACACGTGAACCTTGCTCGAAGGGTACAGACTGACTTCTAGAGGTGGGGGAAAGCTGGCGTGTCAAGTGGCAGTCATGACACTCATCTTAGCTCGCGTCTATTAGCTAATTACAGCCCAGTTCATTGAAGCCGTCTGCATTCCGCGTATTGACGAGGGATACACGGTTGAACCTCGTTTTGGTGAAATTACGCCCTCCTAACATCTAAGTAGCAGAGCTGTTTATAGAGCGTTTGATTTAAATTCCCGTTAAAGGTGCAGAGTTTGATCCATGACTTTGACGCCTTGTAGGTCTACATATTTATGCTTTTCAAAGCTATTCGATTACTAAGTTGAAGCAATTGTTGATGTTGTTTTGTTTGTTTTTTTGTTTTGTTGGAGGGGAGTGAGGGTATCGGGTTACATTGGCTCTTCGTATATCCCGATTAGTCCTTGAGAAAATGCGAGGATCATCAGTAAGCACACTACTATGGGGATTACAGTGTCGATCCCCATCTCGTTGGTCAGACAGTTGTGAAACTGTTTGTTTCCAGAAGCACGAACAAGGACGTATGGTGGAGTCTTGATCAGTATGTTTCACTAGACCTTAATTACTTTTCGCTGCCGTCTACCAAGATATAAAAGGACACCTGAATGAATGTTAGGCTAGACAACGTAGGTGGGGAAGGGAACTGGTCATTCTATCTAAAAATCGGCTGCAACAGTCAAAGAATCACACTTCTTCACAGACGGCAGTGTCCGGATACAGGATTACCTATACATTCACGCATACCTCAATCTATTTGGTTACATTAATAAAAAAAAAAAGGATTTGCTATTCAAGACTCACCATCATCATGTGCTACGCCAATTGGCATAGACGATCAATGGTGATGTGCGGAGTGTTATACAATCTACTGTTGACCGTTTTCCTAGCCAACTGTCCACAATGTTTTGTCTTTGTCGTCCTGTTTCCGTTTTTAAAGCAAGCTTGTCCGTTGTCGTAGTGTGGAACAGCCCCTGCTCTTTACATAACATGATGAAAATGAAGTCTACTTGGTTCAGATGTATGAATTATCTGAAGCACTTAGAATAGTCAGCTTAGAATAGTCTGGACCTGCACATTTTCTGAGCGAAGACCAAGATTACAAGCCTTGCAGTGATCCGGCGGGAATCACTGTCCACGACAATCACGCCAATTCTATCGAGGGTTTCATCTACTTCGGCAGCAGACTGACTTTTGGTGCACGTAGTAACCCAGCCACCACTCGGGGGATCGGCCTTGCGGCATCATACATGAACTTTCTGCTCAGTCTGGTCACAGCAGAGCCTCTCATTGTAATCCAAGTTGCGCCCATAAAAGGTTCGGTGTCATTCCAATCCTCGTGTATAGCTCTGCAACCTGGACAGTCTTACATTGAGATCGGGCGTGGCTGGAGGCATTCCATGTGGGCGACAAATGACGTATTCTTGGAGTCCGATAGCAAGACCTAGTCACGAACACCGAGGTCTCCTGGCGATCACAACTTGAGAGTATTTCTTCAACTCTGGTTCGACGTTGCCTCTTTTTCTTCGCACATGTGGTCCGTCTTTCCCATGACGTCCCGTCTCGACGGCTTCTACACCTGTCCCTGTAAATCAGGAACGGGAAAAGATCGCACCCCTTCATGAAGTCGTCGCCATGACAGCCTGCGCAACAACTGGCAAACATATCGCCTAATTCCTTCTTCCATCCTAACGCTCCGCCACCTACTGCTAAAATGTACGAATATATGAAGTCAATAATTGCCAGGGTGTGGGGAGCAAATTAAAGCAACAATGTAGTCGGACTAAGTATAGATGTCTCAGGTGGGCCACACACAAAAGACACCTACCCCCCCCCCCCTCTCCTAGAATAGGAAAGACTATGAAGTCAGACTAATTATAAGTGGGCATGGGGAAGGCTACCCCACGCTGTAGGTATAAGCTACAAGACATAATAGAGAAGACGCCACCTACACCTCCACATTGAAAATGGGAGCGACTAAATACATTGTCAAGATTTAACTGGCGTACAGTACAGCAATTATTGTATTTGGTCAAATGCGCACTTGAAATCTGAAATATCTTGTCTCCCGGTATGCGTGTGCCGTAACCGTACATCCTAGGGACCTAGGTCCGGATACAGCCCACATGCACAAAATATCAGGCTCGTGTTTATATAAATAAATATCATATTACCCGACCTTCCAATAACAAATGTAGGTGTGTGCTTAGGGCATGTTATTGCCTCATCTTGTGTGTGGCCTGACATTGATAGACTCACTAAAAACAGAAACGACCCTAGCACTAATTTGTGCGTTGTGTGACTTGACGGTCACTAAAATGGTTCCTCGGGTTAACAGAATAGGGCCACTGTTTCCTTTCACATATGCTGCTTGAGGTGAACAAAGAGGAGTGCACATGGACCTGACAATTTCATCAAGTAGAAACTATCGCTATGAACCCACGTTGCAAATAACTGAAATTCTCAAAAGCTGATTAGAGTAAGTCAGATACAGCTTCGTCCGTCATTGGCTCCATCAAATGGGTTGACGGCACATCATTCACTTGACGGAATTCTGGTAGCGTGGCATTTAATCAGGCAAATCAGAATCCAGATGACAAAATGCGTTCATTTTGTTCTGTAAATTCATCTGGTCTGTCCTTTGCGATCCTGTTCCTTCCTTGGTTTGTCTTTCTGGTTTTCATTCGTAGTACATTTGTGGGCTGTTTCCTTCTTAAAGCTTGCTAGGTCTCGAGAAAGTGCGACTTTGAAGTTTCCAGTCTCAAGGCTTTTTCCAGTTCACATGTAGCCTATCCGGCAGTATGGTATCTCCTTTCTACCTTTGGCAGTGTTGGTAACAGTTAAACTGTCATTGTGTGACATAATGTCATTGAGCATGTCACACCATCATCTGCTGCAGGTGTACCATCATCGATGACTTAACAGCACAAATATTCTCTTCATTTGGCATCCTAGTTCAATGTAGACTATTAATTTTCCCAGGTCTCCGCGTCCAGAGTGAAATATTCATATTTTTTTTCCGCATCCATGTTCCATGTAAAGCAAGGGTCGTGACCCTTGTCAGGGACTTAACAGGAAGCATGTATCCAAGCACTTCCAATCGATGACAGCACACGCTGTCAATCACTATAGTTTTATATGATGATGCTAGGGACTACGGCTAATTTCCCAGGAAGTGAAACATGCTGGCATACACCCCACCTCATTGGTGGAAAGTCTGCGTCACAGCAGTCTGAGCAGTGAGGTGGGGATAAACACTGATCCCAATAGAGGTGAGCCTACGAATAAGTCTAGCATGACTATAGTCAAGGTGGTAATTTCCACTTTCTTCAGTTCGTCACGGGATATAAGAAGAGCCACTGTAACCTGCTCCACAGAAACATTGCCAAGAGCGAAAAGCTCAACTTGTATAGCTTTCAACAACAACAATAATAATAAAATTGGCTTGCAACAATACATAATAAGAGTAGCTTTCAATAAGAACAGATATGTAAAAAACAGTATTAATAGTTCATTGTTTTAAAACATGGTAAACATAGTCTGACAGCAGATACTGTTATCAGGGATGAAATGTTAGAGACATCGATGTACTAGGCAACAGCTTGCTAAACATAGCCTGACAGCAGACACTGTTATCAGGGATGAAATGTTAGAGACATGATTGTACTAGGCAACGGCTAGCTTCTTAAGTAGGATGGCCAGATCCCTTCCTTAATAGTAAGGTAGGTACTCAGGTAGAGTTGGACGGACTAGAGCATACCGATCATGGGAGTCGAACCTGGCACCTTTGCGTCCTACCACTATCTATAGATCATAAAACTCAGTTCCGTGTGAAGCGCATATCTTCAACAAATGCGCGCGAAGTACCCCTGTCCGTGCCATCCGTTCCGGCTATGTTCACGTCATGTGAGTGTATCTGTGTGACTCGACCTCTTTAGACCAACCAGGTACGTTACCGCCGCAGAATCATTGTGGTTTTCTCTGTACTGTGTCATCAGCATTCTTCGGTCTTGGATGGTTGGGAGTTGTATGTTCCTCTGTCTTTGACCTGCCCATATTTGATGAAGTTGTAGTGACTTACAATGTCTACAGGATGAGGTGGTAGCCAGCTCCATATACAACTCGCATTAGTCACATCTCACGGCAAGTTTGACAGATCTCTTATTCTGATGTATAAATATATTGCACCTTCATAAAGAGAGTTGTGCGAGGGGCTGGTAACCTTATCATGTAAAGTAAATTTCTAGGGAAATTATCACACAGGAACAAACGTTGTGGTGGCCCTATTCTCTAGGAGGAGGGGAGAAAGATGAAGATAGTGGTTGTCATATTTCTAATTTATTTTTCAAGCACAGTTGTACCATTCAGAGGCGTGACATAAAGGTCAATTAAAGAGGGTTGGGCAAAGGGCTAGCAACTTCATCATTCAAAATCATTGTCATGCCACCGTCACTGCAAATTCTCAGATACTGGCCACATTATGTGGTGTATGGCAGCAGTACTGCTGGTGGTCCTACGCTTCACTTTGATCGAAGAGATGAATTTTTATATTAGATTGTGTGCGTGTGTGCATGTATATATATATTACCGTATGCTTTACAGAAAAAAAAGCTAAATGGTTTTCATATGCGCTGCTTGAGGTGCAATCTTGGAATTTCATGGAGTGATAGGGTGACAAACAACGATGTGTTTGACCGTACAAAGATATGCCAGTTTAGTTACGATTCTCCGCTTGCGGTCACGTGTGCATAATGGAGGACTGGTGAATTACAAAAGATCTATCCACAGAATTGACCAAAGGCAACCGCAACAAAAGGTAGACTCTACCTCTGCTACAAAGACGTTTGTAGGGATGGCATGAAAGCGATGTATATGAACACCTATAACTGGGAGGAACTTGTCAAAGACAGAGCTCGTTGAAGGCAGGCTTTGTGTGCTGGCCTGCAAGGAGGGGGACGCCAAGATGCGGACTCCAAACGTGTGCGTGGAAAGCAAGGGCAACAACTGACTAAGGCCCTTCTCTCTAGCGTGAAGTCCATTGTCTCTTGAGACTGATAGGATACCAATCCTATATATATATATATATAGAGATATATCATTTCACGCATTCGTTTCTTTAGAGATGTATGTATATACCTGTGTGTACACACATATATATATATATATATATATATATATATATATATATATATATATATATATATATATATATATATATATATATATAAAGAAACGGGTGAACGAATGCGTGAAACGAAGGGTATTCTAATCCCGCAAGTTTCAAGCTGCCCCTGGTATAAATGGAGGCGAGAAAAGCATATTTGTCTCTCGGAGACAAACTTGAAGGTCCATGTACATGGAAAAATAACTCCGAGAAGTTAAAAATTGAAGAATAAAAAGCAGACTCCTGCCTTATGCAAGAGACACAACATGCCAGTCACTTGTTTGTCTGCGCACTTGATTACAAGTATATATCAAAAAGGACTTCTACACTACCAGGGCTAGAAGAGGAGCGACTAAGGTGGTGAAGGCATAAAGGAAACCCAGTAGCAGTAAGTCACTCCCATTTACAGATGATGTGATAGGCAAGGTGTATGCCCTCTCTACCACGCGAATACGATATAGTGCGCACACCCATACACTGGCAGCGACACCATTCTGCGCTCATCACCCCACGTTACATGTAATCCTGGTATTCAAATAGGCAGATGTATGTCTGTTGCCAGGTAGTCGAAGGCTATCCGTTGTGGGTTCTTTTTTGCTATTTTACTTCGTGCTGCTAGCTTGGCCTGGGGAGGGAGGAGAGGTAAAGGGGGTAGGAGTGGCATTGGTTAGGAATTTCAGTATCTTATGTAGAGAAAATGTAATTCGTTTGAGGTCAGACAAATAAAACACGTCCTATGGAATTAAACATCAACTAACAAAGACGTGCAGATACCATAACATAGTATTGGGTCGAAGGGAAAGAGCACTTGCGCTGCGGATCCAAAACAGCAACATAAAAGACTAACACGGAAGTAATTAGCACGAGATGTCAAAGTTCACGAACAAAAGTAGGAACGGCACGCTAATCGCATGTTAAACTAGTAGTATAGAGAAAAGATGCATTGTCTATATACTGTGTTACTTACTTATTCAAAGCTACTCTGTACTGCTAGGCCCGGTGAAAAGTGATAAATATTGTTAAATCGTGAATTCTCGACTTGTTTTGCACAAGCTAATCACTTCTGTGCCAAATTCTCTATTAGTTGTCTAACATGTCATGCACATGTGACAAATGGTATTTAAAAAAAGGCCACCAGTCACACAGCAGATAATGTGGCCGAGAGGACGTATTGTACTAGGTCCTACTTTTACTGGAGTATCTGCTGTGGGACTTCTACCCATCTAACAAAAGAGCTCTTAAGACAATGTAAATTGAAGTCGTGAACACTTCATCCGCAACGACACTACGTGCTACGGCGTAAATCCTCCCCTACCTCTCCTCACATAAGTTCATGTCTTCTTCTTCTTCTGCGTTCATTCTCAATCTTCCGCTACCAAGCCCTGAACAGGGCTTTGCAAGTAGCAGGATGTAGTCCGGAGAACGGATTTGCGTTGTGTCGCTAGTTTACAGTTTGACTGCGATATTTGCACTTTTCGGTCCGACATATCCGTCTTCGGCAGTGAATCGTGTCTTCTAGATCTTGAGACTCTATCCCTAACCGTGGCTTCTGCTATGGGACGACCTTTTCCTCCAGCCTTAACATTTTTCGTCAATATATACTGGCGTTTGTCCATTGGAAAAAAGAAATATTGGGTGCTTGTGTTTTGTGACCGGCTGACTTATAAATATTTTCCAGCGACATACTGTGGCGACAGAAAAAAAAAGCTAATGTAGTCTCAACTGCCGTCGCGGATGGCGTGTCCCAAAATTCGTTGTACTAGGTCTTAACCGTTTATGAGGTGTGTGTTGGCCAGCTGCCAGTCTTTCCTAAACAATAAAGCAGCTATTCATTTCTAGTGCAGACAACACAGATCAAACCCCTATAATGCTCTGCTGCTAGAAGATAGAGAGCATAAATCCAAAAACGGAAAGATCAAATCCAAGAATAAAGAGCATAAACCAAAGAACAGAGAGTGTAAATCCAAGAAAAGAGCTCAAGTCCAATTTTCAGAATACGATAATGTTGTGTAAATCTTGTTCTCTAGTAATATTTTGCTCTTTGCGCTGTGGTAGTTAATTAACAATAAACCAGCTATCCATTTCTAACTGGATGGACCGGAAAGTGCAGATAACACTGATCAAACCTCTATGCTACTCTGCTGCTAGACGTTCAGAGCAGAAACAACTAGCAAATCCATTACGTCCTGCTAGCCTTTCGGCGTGTGCTACATGTCAGGCTCTGTTCTAATAAAAGGCCCAGTTTTCTACAGGCGTGGCAGTAAAATTGCTTTTGTCGATATTTCTGTCCCGGTGAATCTTTAGAAGGCTGGTTGAAACGAATACGATTCGACATTCTTTAGGATCGGCAGTCATAGAGTTGGGGCCGTAAGGTGATCCATCCTATTTTGCGGTCAGCGATTAGCTTTATTTGTTGAAAACACGTTTCTTACGCCAGCGGTTCTTAAACTTATAACATAATAGAGCAGTGCTGTGTAACCTTAGGGTAGAGATAACGCCAGGGGTCCCAGCGGGTTATAAAAGGCTCGTCGAATTTAATTTTGTCTAAACTGCATTTTCTGATATTATAGACACACACATCGGCATAAACCGACAACCAATAAATTTCGAAATCAGACGTGGGCCCTGCAGGGATGTGCGTCTGAGATACCAGAGCAGTAGTGTGTACAACCAGCTACCAAAACTAGCAGTATCAATATCTTTCTCGATAAAAGCGGAAAGAAACTTCGAGTGCAGCAGTGTCGATTCTGAACAAAACGAAACAAACTAAATGTTGTATGTAAATTGTCTCCGCATTGGGATTTTAAATATAAATAAAAAAATATAGAGCATAAATCCAAGAATGGAGAGATCAAATCCAAAAATAGAGAATATAAATCCAAAAAGATAGAGATCAAATCCAAGAATAAAGAGCACGCGATATAACGTAACTAGAAAAGGCAGAAAAAAATTGTCCAACTGTAACAGACTTCAGAATGGAATGTGCAGACTTCACCAACATGTGGAATCTATAAGCCACAAGAAGAGGAGCAACTAAGTCAAGCCAAAGTCTATACATATCTAGATTAAACATTCAATTAAGCCGAAGACGGATGTGTCTGACCAAAAGGTGCAAATATCGCAGTCAAACTGTAAACTAGCGACACAACGCAAATCCGTTGTCCGGACTACATCCTATTACTTGCAAAGCCCTGTTCATGGCTTGGTAGCGGAAGATTGAGAATGAACGCAGAAGAAGAAGAAACATTCAGCACCATCATCATTTACACGTCTGGTCCCCCTTGGAACATAGACCCGTAACATATGAAAACAGATGTTCTCTATCTCTTCTTATTCTGTCTTGACTTCGACTACAAGACCTCCATTGAGCTGACTTCCTCTTCAATAGTTGTTCACCAGGTGTTTCTGGCCCTCCAGCTGGTCTCTTTCTCTGTGGGTTCCAGTTCAATGTTTGTATGGTTATAACGTTCGGCTTCTCTCTGAAAGTGTGTCCTATCCACCCCCACTACCGTTCTCCAAATTCATGTTGTATTGGTTGTTTCCATGTTCTTGGAACATGTCATTACATCTGACCATCTAACACAAAGTATGCAGCGGAGGTCTGGATGCCTTACCTTTAGTCACATGACATATCCTCTAGACATATAGCAGGACCGACTGTACATGTGTGCTAAACAGCCTTGACATATTTAATGTCCATATCTCATTCTGGTGAAAGCAAAATGCATTCCTTTTTAAATATCATCTTCTACCTCGGGCCTCTGATTAGTACAGTTGTTAAGCACTCACTTTTCACAGCAAAGGACCAAGGTCCAATTACATTGACATGTTTCAATCGAGCCCACTGTCAATTGGTACCTGCCTTATTGTTAACCAGGAAAAGACAACGACGAAGAAAAGTGGTAACCTCACTTTACCAACAAGGTATGGCCTCGTGGTACAATAAAGTCTCAAACACTTCGCCCCCGACAGCAGTGCCTGCTACAGGACTACTTTTTTTCCCTATTATCCAGCTCTATTTTATTATACGAATGGGAGGGAGTCAAAGGGTAACCATAATAATTGTTATTGAGCACAACGTGCTACACTAAGGTTAATCTCCTTCATGCATTGCGTTTTCTATATCAAATAATACTTCAGTGGGACTGAACCCATACAAAGGTTGCGGGCAACTCGTCTTAGGAGTCCATGAATAGTGTTGATATTTGTTTTTGTATTTTAGACATTCAACAGCTTTTCGTGCCCAGTTTCAGAACTCCTCAGTCTTACGTGACAGGTGTAAACAATACGTAAAAGTAACACGGTGAAACCGGAAATCGAGGGTTGTAAACACGAAGTGTAGGGGCACACTGGTGCGTCTCGTATAGTGTTCTGACGCATAGGTGGTTCCAGGACTAAAAATGTACGGTAAAGCAAACACAGAGGAACATAATACATGTATAGACCACAAAATTACATGAATCTCAAATTCAAACCACTTCGACGGCCACACAAATTCTAGATTTTGGAATAATGGTCAATGTAGTCAAATTAGTTAACACCAAACCACATAAAGGCTGGTTAGGTTACCAAGAGAGGCACAGAGTCACGTTGATAGGCCGCTGCTATCGTTGTCCAAATTTATTTAAAAGAGCCACATGAAAGGTCATATGAAGGCTAAAGATAAAGAACCACAAGAGGTCTAAAGACAAAGAACCACAGGAGGTCTAAAGACAAAGGACCACATATCTAAAGACAAAGGATCACATGTCTAAAGACAAAAGGGACTGCACGAAGTCATGTAATGCACAAAGGGCCACATGAAGGCTAAAGCAAAAAGGGCTACATGAAGTCATGTAATGCACAAAGGGCCCTGTGAAGAATAACGCCAAATGGACTACATGAAGTCTAAAGCCAAAGGGACACATGAAGTCTAAACACAAAGAGCCATATGAAGTAAAAACACAAAGAGCCACACGAAGTCTAACCACAAAGAGCCATATGAAGTAAAAACACAAAGACCCACATGAAGTCTAACCACAAAGAGCCATATGAAGTAAAAACACAAAGAGCCACATAAAGTCTAACCACAAAGAGCCATATGAAGTAAAAACACAAAGAGCCACATGAAGTCTAACCACAAAGAGCCATATGAAGTAAAAACACAAAGAGCCACATGAAGTCTAACCACAAAGAGC
The DNA here is from genome assembly GCA_036924085.1 of Ariolimax columbianus. Lineage (NCBI taxonomy): Eukaryota > Metazoa > Mollusca > Gastropoda > Stylommatophora > Arionidae > Ariolimax > Ariolimax columbianus. The sequence goes on from JAVGWX010000002.1 coordinate 120,701,054, forward strand.
CACGTGAAGTCTAAGGCCAAAGGGCCACATGAAGGCTAAAGCCAATGGGCTACATGAAGTCGTGTAATTCACAAAGGACTACATGAAATCATGTAATTCACAAAGGGCCACATGAAGGCTTAAGCCAAAGTGCCACATGAAGTCATGTAATGCACAAAGAGCCACACAAAGAATAAAGCCAAAAGAGCCACACGAAGAATAAAGCCAAAAGAGATACATGAAGTCTAAAGCCAAAGGGATACATGAAGTCTAAAGCCAAAAGCGCTACATGAAATAATGTAATCCACAAAGGGCCACAGAGTATAATGTCCATAAACAGTTACTTATTACATGACTAACAATACCCAGTCAATAGTGACAGGCAGTTTTAGAAGGCAATCACAATTATTTTGAATAATTTGTTAATAGAAAGATTGTTTTCAAACAACTTTGAAGTAAAAATTAAAAACATTCCCGACAGCTGGATTCGAACCAGTGACCTAACGATTTATAAATGTTCAAAGATTATGGGAATCGATTATATAAGTCGATGCTGAGGATCACGTGGCGCTGAGCCAAACAACACGACGACAAATGGACGTGGTACTGTGACCAACAAAAGGTCAAAATTATTAGATTGGGTGATGCCACTCACGGTACGAGTCGCACACGTGAGACTCCAGGTCTACACTTTCACTGGCGTGGTGAGGCGAAGATGCAATGGTAACATCAGTTAGCCACTCCTATATCTGAATGCTTGCGACAGGATCAGCGAAGAGCTGTCAAAGACCCTATTCCGACTACAAATGGCGAACCTGGAAGCAGGCTGCATTCGTTCTGCCTGAATGAGAGAATAGGGAGAATAAGGATTGAAGGAGCGGGTGGCCGAATGGTTTCGATGCCTGTCTGCCTGATGACAAGGAGGGCAGTGGGTCGAATCTCCGGCATGGCATTTGTTGTTTTTCTGTGGGATGGGGGTGGGCTAAATAAACAGCGCGCGACGTGGCGACACGGCCTATAGTTTTCTCACCAAGAAAAACCACTTCCCCAGGAATGGGAATAAAGCCGTGTGACAGTTTGGGGTTGTTTTTGTTTTAAGGATTGAAGGGAGAAGGCAATCCATCTACCAAAAATGTGTCGCGTTGAAACTCGTTAAGTCGGGTTGAAACGCACAGATAAGGCAGTCTCGATGTAAACTATGACACCACGTAACAAAACTGGCTTTTCATTAATTCATCCTGAATTCAGGATGAACGACGAGGCAGAAGAACAACTACTGACACGGTGAACTTATCCAATCACCTCCCAAGCTTCAACTTTTGATGTTTTAATGCACATGAACAGGCATAGTAAACAGATGATGTTTTGGATTAAGTGGTAGCGACTTTATTGCACTAGCCCACTCAACTGTTTATGAGGTGGGAGGTCGACCATTTCCCTTCCTTTCCCCAACACTAACAGGTACATGTTTAGGTCTTGGCGTGTCGATAACGTGGATCGAACCAAGTATAATTGCGTAGGTAAGGATCGCTCTACTACAATGCTACTCGGACGCTAAGCACACAAGCCCTTCATGTCGAAATAACCTTGATCTTAAATACTGTGACCCCGGTAATCCTGACACAGATTACTACATAAATCGACAACATCCTGGTGTGGTTTCATTATCAAAGCGTCAATGACTACTAAAAAATTTCCCTGTAAAATGACTCGATTAACTTTTACAGCAAAATATGACATTTAAATGCGGGACTCACAATCTTAGTCTAGATATCACATTTGCAGTTGATTTTAAAATAGAAAGCATGGGCGTATTTCAGTTCCCAAAGAGATTCCGGGGCCCCTTACTATGGAATAAATAATAGCACCACCAGCCATGTCGTAATGGGCGACTAAGGAGGGTAGGCATGGCGCTGGCTAAATCATCTGCAGAAGATTTTAACTATCAAAACTTCCAACAGATAGGGCAAGTCAACAATTGTAGGCTTGGTGAGTATTTGTTGAAGATCTATGCTCAATTGTGTTCTGAAAAGGTTTTGGTTAATTGATAATTTGTGTGTTGGAAGGTTACAATTTAAATGCAGTCTTTTTTTTAATGACTACTTGGTGGGTTACAGTTTTAAATGCAGTCATAATTTCTCTACCATTAAAACAACTATATTCATCAGCTTTAGTTGAATGTGCCTGGCCACACTGACATGACCCCCTGGCCATTTGTTCGGAACAAGGTCACAGAACATTGCTTTAAAGTGTTCAAACTCGATATCAAGATATTATATAACAATGTGATACCCTTTAACACCGAGAAAACAAAAACGTTGGCTATTATAAAAGAGGATTTGAAATCTACTAAACAGGTGACAATCTAAAATTAAACAGTGGGATAGATAAAAAGCTTCAATTTTGGAAATTTAATACCCGAAGCACTCAATTGTAATCTTCCAAATACGGCATAAAAATATGACTCCATTGAAACTGTAATCTTCCAAGTACGTCATATAAAGATGACTCCATTCAAACAGTAATCTTCCAAGTACGGCATATTAGTATGACTCCATTCAAACTGTAATCGTCCACGTGGTACTGAGCCAAAAGTCGGTAAATATGTATATAGTAAAGGCTCAGAGACAGTACCTGAACATACATAACTATCGTGACGGCCACAAGACCTTCGTGACGACCAAGTCAAACGAAACACTTAACAACTCACTGATTAAACAAAGACAATGGACAACTGATACATGCATGAAACGGCAGCCAGATTCGTCAGGAATGTGTGAAACACTAAGGATGGAGTTGACTAAACAAGAAATGATAATGTATGAACCAATGTAACAAGCAACCTCTTTATGTGAAACCATTACTATTGAAATCACTACTGCAAGTGCTTTTTAGCAAGTTTCTGAAAGTCTAGAATGCTTACTGCACGACGACAACAGAAACAAGCATCCTTGTTTTATAAATCCCCTGAAACCTCCCCCTCCCCTATCCCCCCCCCTCCCCCACGAAGAAGTGATAGAGGAACAGGGGAGATGAAGGAAGAGATTGACCTTACAGTGTTTTTAGTGTAAGTTAACATGAATGATGTGTTTCCCCTCAGTGTAAGGCTTACACTGAGGGGAAACACAGCATTCATGTTAACTGTCTCGCAGACATCAGTAAAAGAAAGACATATGATTATAGTCTGTGTATAGGCACAATCTAGGGGATTAGAAGTAAAACTGGACGTACACGGTCAGGAAATAGTATATATATAGAGAGAGAGAAATACAGAGAGAGAGAGAGAGAAAGCACGTAGGTCAGGACTTCACTGCCTACAGCAAGTGGCGTTGTCAGTGTTTGATGATTAATAATTACATACTCTTACACACAGTAGACTATACACACGTGACTACATTATATATATATATATATATATATATATATATATATATATATATATATATATATATGATCTGCTGCTTTAACAGCAACTTACTGAACTGAAACGACATACTCATACTGTGGCATAATCCATTGTTCTCACTTTCTTCGCCATCAGATTGAGTACAAACAAACTAAGCTGGTGTGAGGCCTTACGAGCTGGACAATGATCATTTCTCTGTCGCTGAGACTGGTGAGCGGATCATTGTAGTTAATTAATATGTTACACTAAGCGTCATTCGTTTACTTTAAATAATCGTTTCCAGTCTACCATTTATCTTATGTTGCTGTTTAACTTCCCATCACTTGTCTATCAATAGAAATTAACTCACGCCAAAAATCATGTCTCTCTCCCTGTACTGTACAAGCAATCATTTAATTTATTACGGCACGATATCATGTGTACGTTGCTCTATCATTGAGTATCGAATTGTTCGCTATTTTCTGCCCCCATATCTTAATTTATGGTATTGTTTTTAGCTTTCTTTCAACTTTCAGATGGCTTCTCCGATACTTATTTGGGCTCTATACCTCTTCGTGTCTTGTCCTAGTTATTTGCAGACGAAACATAAATATAAACAAAGCAGAAACATTAAACGCTACTCCACAACTCTGTGTAAATATCCTTCCGCCCTTCTTTGTGCACAAACACAGAAGCAACGCTAGGTTTCATTCTGCTATAAAACTATAAACGCTTAGGTATCCTATCGCTTGAAACTTGTCAAAGCGATAGTTGAAACCTAACTTAACCTAAGCCTGCTATTGCGATGCCAGAGAAGATGACAAAAGCAGGTCGAACAAAGCGCGACTTCCTTACCTTATACAATCCGAAATCGTCGTGAAAATGTACGATTAGAAATCCTTCGTGGAAAATAGTGAGCCGAAAAAAACACAGACGAACAAGGTTTGGCGTTAACAGAGAGCTGAAAAAGTTTGTTGATCTCGCTCAACCGGCGTCTGACTGGCCCAGCCTGCTGTTGGCGGGCGGGCGCGAGGGTGGGCAGATAAATCCGCACAAATACGACCGGATGGTGACAAGAGTTACTGCGCTTGCTCAGCTAGTAACAAGCAAGATAGGTTCCCAAACGGTGGAGAGCCTTATACATTGTTGAAAGATATGTTGAGTAAAAGTAATGAGAAAACAGTTTAAAAGTAGCAACATCTAATTCAAAGTAGCCCAGCTTGTGTGAGTTGGAATTACTATTCCATTGAGGCAATAATAGATGTCCCACACACGATACAGGAAGGGGAGGGGGAGGGGAGGGTTGGTACGGGTTGCCCGCCAGCATCTTAAACTTAACTTGAACTTCAATTTAACTATTTTGGTATAGAAGACTGCAGAGTCTGTATACAACCAGTTTCTTCTCATCCACTTGATCTAAACATAACTGTGTTTTCAATCTATTCATGAATTCATTAACTGACTCTGCCTCCACTATTTCCTGTGGCAATGCATTCCAAGCATTCATATCTCACATACGTTGACATATGTCAGGCATGTGCAACTCAAGAGCATGGGTTGAGTATATCAGCGGGCCATCACATACGACGTTATTTTAAAATGTAAAGATATAGGTATTCGTTTAATAAAAAATGTTTAGTTTTTGTGAAGTTTGGGATTTAAGTTTTGCAACCAGTGTAAATAATATGCAACAAGATTAATAGTAAAACATTTGTATGTAAGTTTTATTCAGCTATTTATTTTTTAATGTTTATTTTAGTGTATACACGAGCGTAATTTGTTAAAATTCGTTTCACAAATAAATTGAAGATGAGCTAAAGAAAGATCAGATGTGCATTTAATGGGACGTTTGGGACCTCGTGTCTCTTACAGGACGGTTAATGTTCCAGGAAATAACTGAGCTTGCAACACGCAGTTTTCTAAATGTGAATCCGTTATTCTCTCCCTCGTTTTAGAATTAAGGAACTTTTTTCCAGAAATAAATGTATCGCAGCTGTACGTGCTTCCATTAACTGAAGGGCTTTAACACAGCTGCAGCTTTGATTTATTTATTTCTCTGTGCTTCCAAAAACTGAAATTCTCTTTCTTTCAAAAGCATTGAGTTCCGGATACTTGTAATCTGTGAAAATATTTATTATTAAAGGCAGTTAGTGAAAAATCCTTGATTTTTGTTTTTCCTGGTCTGAGTTCTCACGCAGTTCAATTAGTTTCGTTTGCAAAGAAGGTGGAGCTTGTTCCACATCTTCAAATGGAACAGAAAAACAGTTTTATTTTTAATTTGCTTCTTGTGCTGGAAAATTGTGGAACCTGGTTTGAATTCAAAGATATAAATTTATCCGCAAATTAATCAAAATCTTTGTCCGGATCAAGATGCTGAGCAGTGCATGAGCTGCATTGGTCAGCGACCCAAAGATGACTGTTTTAATCAGGGCAAGTATCGCAGTCCAACTGTAAACTACGACACAGCGCATTCCGTTCTCTGGACAACATCCTGCTTCTTGAAACCCTTTTCAGATTGTAGTAACGGGAGTTTGAGAACGAAAGACAAAGAAAATAAATTGTTGTGATTCGCAGATGTGGAAAACTGATAATCATTGTCCATTCTTAGTTTGTTTTTTTTTTGTTGTCTTGAAGATATAATATATATGGTATACCTGCAATGTTGTCTCTTGTATAAACGTTACTGTCTTTTGCAGTTCCCATGTAGGTCCATAATGTTTTTCTTCCAGTGTTATTTCTCTGGGTCAGTGAGTCTTCTCAGTATACCCCATAAGTGGCAATTATAAAGTATGTGCTCTTCAGTCTGTGGTGTATGTCCGCATGTTCACATGGCGCAGTTGCCAGTCTTCAAGAATGTGTAGATGTGGCTGCAAAGTCCTTGGGTCATGTTCTGACGCGCAACACAAGTTTTGCTTGTGTCTGTTTATACTATGGTAATCGTCTTGTGTTGATGGGCTCTGTGACAGATTTGATCATCCTTTTCTTCTGTTGGTGTGTAACTAGTACATCCGGTTGCTTGTCTGCAGCACTCTCCCATCTTTAGCCAGTTGATCTCTTATCTCGTTTCCGGCATTCCACAATGAGACTATCCACTGCATGCCAAATTTGTGTTGGTTGCTCAGTTCAAATAAAGCCTGTAGACAAGGCCCTTTCCTGGAAGTCAGCGCTTGAAGTGTAATTTTTGCATCTGTAAGAACATTTACAGGTTGTAGACCGAGATTGGTGTTCAACAGTTTCTCATTTGCCAATTTGATTGCCTGGATTTCCGCATCATAATTATGACCTAATTTCCCTGTTTAGTCTCTACCATACCCCTTTATTGTTTTGGTTTTCTATGTATACTCCTATATTCTTTACTGCGTTCTGTACTGACCCATCTATGTATACTCCTGCCACCTCCATGTTTTACTGCTTTCTGTGCTGACCCATCTATGTATACTCCTGCCACTTCTATTCTTTACTGCGTTCTGTTCTGCCCATCTGTGTATACTCTGACTCAGAAAACAGAGTAACTTCTACGTTGAACATTGTTCTGTTCATCTCCTTGCTTTTTGAACAACCTAGAAGGACCTTCCAACGTTAAACGTTGGGTCCTTTGGAGACGGGACCTGATTGATTGTCCATCACAGATTGAATGCCACAACGTTATGTACTAGTAGATATAGGCATACTTGATTCTTCTTCTGCGTTCGTTCTCAATCTCCAGCTACCAATCCCTGAACAGGGCTTTGCAAGAAGCAGGATGTAGTCCGGAGAACGGAATGCGTTGTGTCCTTAGTTTACAGCTGCGATATTTGCACCTTTCGGCCAGACACATCCGCCTTCGGCAGCAGCATACTTTCATATTTACATGGCAGCCTGATTGCTGTGGTGTACCACTTGGCTGGCTGGTTCTGTCCTCAGCACCTACTTTTACTAAAGCAGAGTGGTAATGCTCAAGGTGTCATGTTTAACCAGGAATGCTCTATAAGTGAGGTTTCAATGGAGATCGAAACATGTCTACTCGCCAGTGGACCCATCATCTGCCGTATTTAATGGAGGACCTCTTCTGCCAGAGGCTTCTGCAGTATTACCTCACTCAAAGTCTTACATTTTACATGGATGGTGAGGGGGGGAGGTAGGAGAAGATACAGCAATGAATAAGCTGACAGCAGTCAACGGTCTATAGCTGAAGAAGGCCCTACTCTGCTGCTAAGTGACGGTACTTGGCTTGGCTTCGTTCATTCTCAATCTCCCGCTACCAAGCCCTGAAAAGTCTTAAGTAGCAGAATGTAGTCCAGAGAACGGAATGCTTGACTGCGATATTTGCACCTTTCGGTCCAACACATCCGACTTCAGCAAGCATTTTTTGAGTACAGGGTTAGCATTCCCTCTTCGATCCCTTCTCCTTAGCCAGTCTGCCCTGCTGAGGCCTGTTATCCAGGATCACAGCATGGAGGTGTAGAAGGGTCTTGGCAGCTCTGGTTCGCTGGCCCTGATGCTATCAGTCAGCTATGGGTCGCTGACCACTGCAGCTTATGCGCTAGTGACGGTACTTAAAACAAACTGCAACAATGAAGCCTGACTAAGAGAATATGGATCAAAGAGGAAAGGCAAACCAGGTCTCAAAAATGCTGTGCTGAAACCGGATGTGTTCGGTAAAAAAGCGCAGATATTTCAGTCTTGCCAGTTAACTACGCCACAACGTCCTTTTCATGGTAAACGCTAAAGAAGACTAAAAAGAGTCCTGCATGAGGCTCTTCTTATATCCTAGGGGGCACTGAAGAAGGTGGACCTGGTCCCTCCTTGCTATGTGCTACAGTACAATACAAAGTGTCTCAGCAGGACTACCACTCTGGTGATCACAGTGTCAATCCGGATTTTGTTGACTAGACTGTTGTAAGAGTCTGTTTTCAGGAGCAGAGCGTGGACGTGAGCTGAGACTTTGTCAGTATGTTCCTTCCACAAATTATTTTGTACTTTTCATGCAAGATATTAATAATGATGATACGCAAAACAATGTATGCTTTATAATGCAGATAGGTGTCAATATAAGCAATAGTTTAATACATTCACCAGGATTTGTCAGAAAAACACATCATCTAACAAATCATACATTGGCTAGCGATAGTTATGAAAACATGGCTTCCTGCACTTCATATATTTACCACAATCACGCATGTATACCTGCGTTCCAATATTTCATTCATTCACCACAAGTATTCATGAAGACCTTACATTCAACATTTCAAATAATTACCAGAGCTAGTCATGTAAATGCAACTTTCAACATTTACCAGGATTAATCATGAAAACCTGACTTTTAACATTCTAATACAATAACCACAAATAATCATGAAAACCGGACCAACATTTCATACATTTACCGGAACTAATCAAGAAACCCTGGTATTCAACATTTCATACAATATCCACATTTAATCAAGAAAATCTGACCAACATTTCAAAGATAATTCATGAAACATAACTTCCAGTATTACATACAGTCATCAGCATATTAATCAAATACCGCACATGAAAATCATAATTTACTCTATTTTCATTCATTGGTTGACTGAAATGAGTCAGAATCTCAAAAAAGATACTTCTTTGATCATTAAACACATTTGCAAGAATTTTTTCTTTTGTCTTATCATTTCTACCACATACCAAACTTTTCTTTAACTTGATATGAATTAGTTACCATAAGGTGTAGATATTTTCTTTGTTCCTTATGCAACACTTTGTTTTACATGAACTGGTCACTTGCTCCAAACACAACCCTACTTAGTTGCGTTTTACAACATGACAAGTAGGCTGAAAAGGTCTTATAATTTTCGTCTCAGGTAAGGGGTGACATCTGAATGATTGTGAGAATATGTTTACAAATAGAACAATTTATTCAAGAAGATGAAGGTTGAAAAAATTATTTAATATTATGTAAGTAGCACACATTCTTCTTCTTCTTTGTCGTTCCATCTCAATCTCCTACTACCAAGCCCTATAAAGGACTTTGCAAGTAGCAGGATGTAGTCTAGAGAATGGAATGTGCTGTGTCATAGTTTACAGCTTGACCGCAATATTTGCAACTTTCGGTCCAACACATCTGACTTCTGCGAGCATGTTTGAGTATCGGGTTAGCCTTCCCTATTTGATCCCTTCTCTTTAGCCAGTCTGCTCTATTGTGGTCTGTTATCCAGGATCACAGTGTAGAGGTGTAGAAGGGTCTTGGCAGCTTTGTTTCACTGGCCTTGACGCTAACAGTCAGCTATGGATCACTGGCCGCTGCAGCTCATGCGCTGCTCAGCCTGATATAAGAGATGGCTAAGGAGGGTTGGACATGAGGCTTGTCGTACCATCATATAGAAACTTTGAGCCACATAATCTTCAGCAGATATAGACAGGTCAATGTTTGATGATGTGGCATGTATTTGTTTAAAACCTTTGCTCTACAGAGAGCTGAAAAGGTTTGATGTTTGAATGAATACAGTACAAATGATAGCAGAATGAACAAGGGAGTAGCAGCAAGAACTCAGAAAGAAGATGAAGTGACCTTCAAGCTTTCACCATCATTAAAAGATACAAATATTCCAATGCAGGAAAAAAGGTAAATGATTAAAAGTGTGTTCATCCAAATTCTTTGTTATCAGCGTCAGACATAGATCATAAGCAAAGCATTACAAACTAAAGATTGTAATATGTGAAAGAAAATACTGGAACAATTAAGTCCAGGTCACTTAAGAGAATATAATGCATCACAAATATTAAAGAAACTGGACAAGAATTAAAAATAACAATGGCCATTAACATTAAAAAAAGATTGCAGCTTCTACATTTCTAGCAACACAAGTGGATGTACCAGTTGAAGTCTTCTTCTTTTTCAATCCACTATGCTATGCTTCTAGCCTGGTGAGGTTCATGAGGAGACTGCATTTTGGGTCTTCACCAAATGAAGTCATGTAGTGTTCATCAAGATTATTGTGTTTTAAGTGACATGAGGCATATCAGGTGCATTATACTGACCAAGAGTGGGGGAGAAGACACAATGTGTAGTTGCTAGTAACTGTTCACAATCCAAACATGAATTTGTTAAGATTCAGGAATTTACTTTTCCTATGGGAAGTAAAAATCAGATGCACTGGACTGTAAGGTGCAAAACACAGTACAAAACACTAAAAGTGAATGAAAAACATTTACAGAAAAATGTAAATTACAATAAAGTAAGAACATTTTCTTTAAAATAGCAATACATTATTGAAAAAACTACTGTGATACTGTACTTTACATTTCTCAAAGTAACTTTGCCACAAGATTAACAACTGTTTATGAAAGTAACTGCGACAAAAATGATAACTGTTAATGAAAGTCAATAACACTTTTTACAAGAAAGTAGAACTGTCTTAATAAAACACAGTAGCACTGTCTTTATGAAAGGTTGAATTTTCTTCTCAATGTAAAATAAATAACGATGCACAAGCTAAACGTGCAGTAATATAAAATATTTACGGTCACCATTTATGATACGGTGCAATAAAAGTGTGTGCCTGGGAACACTTAATGAAGGGATTCATTGTATTGGATTCTCAAAACTAGCTTTGGAAGATACACAAAGGCTAGCTATGGAATGAGTGGATAGTGGAAATAAAAGCCTCAAAACTTTGAGGGTTTGTCTGGATGTCATGATGGGGTCTTTGATGTCCTTATTTCAAGCTGATGTCCTTATTTCAAGCTGATGTCCTTATTTCAAGCTGATGTCCTTATTTCAAGCTGATGTCCTTATTTCAAGCTGATGTCCTTATTTCAAGCTGATGTCCTTATTTCAAGCTGATGTCCTTATTTCAAGCTGATGTCCTTATTTCAAGCTGATGTCCTTATTTCAAGCTGATGTCCTTATTTCAAGCTGATGTCCTTATTTCAAGCTGATGTCTTTACCTCAAACTGATGTCCTTATTTCAAGCTGATGTCCTTATTTCAAACTGATGTCCTTATTTCAAGCTGATGTCCTTATTTCAAGCTGATGTCCTTATTTCAAGCTGATGTCCTTATTTCAAGCTGATGTCCTTATTTCAAGCTGATGTCCTTATTTCAAGCTGATGTCCTTATTTCAAGCTGATGTCCTTATTTCTAGCTGATGTCCTTATTTCAAGCTGATGTCCTTATTTCAAGCTGATGTCCTTATTTCAAGCTGATGTCCTTATTTCAAGCTGATGTCCTTATTTCAAGCTGATGTCCTTATTTCAAACTGATGTCCTTATTTCAAGCTGATGTCCTTATTTCAAGCTGATGTCCTTATTTCAAGCTGATGTCTTTACCTCAAACTGATGTCATTACGTCAAGCTAATATTTTCATATATATATATATATAAAATGCTGCTAGGAATATATAGTGCCAATTAAAATATCTTCAGAATCATACCCATATTAGAAAGAATTCAACCATTGTAACCTTGCAAGCCAATCATAAAAGGTGGCTAAAGAAGGTTGTGTATGGGACTAGCAACCTTATCACATAAAACCAATACTATTGAAACCATCGCTGTAAGTGTTTGGATACAGGCATCCTGTCAGATGAGCCACTGTGGTAGTGACTCTATGCTTCATTTGAAGAGAAAAGGTAAATGATAATTATTATCACTTAATTAATTGAGATTATTCACTTCAGCAGCTCTGAATATATTTCATATCCGACAGTTATGGTCTGTAAAAAAAAAGGTAATAAAATGAAGCATTTTTTTAAAAAGTCAATTAAACTTGATTAAAAACAGTAATATAATAATGGCAAATATTTCAGATGTATAATTAAAATGAGTAGAAAGATGTATTTGAAAATGAGCAGATGAAACCAACACATGACCATCTCTTATAAACTCAAAGTTTGAACCCAGAATTGGCAAGAAAGAAAGAAAATGGTATAGCAACATAACATCTCAGAGCCTGGTGGAGTGACATCACTCAAAATAACAACCCCTCTCTCCTCCCCCTGAAAAATAATGAATGTGTGTGTGTGCGTGTGTGTGTATATATATATATATATATATATATATATATATATATATACACATATACATATTGTATGTATGTATGCAAGCATATTATATGTATGCCCAACTTGCTCATTCAATTCTACAGTAGCACCACATTTAAAATGCTTTCAAGCTTTTTCTTCCTTCTTTGATAGATCTTAGAGTCCATGTTTCAGCCCCATACAGTGCAACTGGCTATACATGAGTGGTTATTATTCTTTTCCTTAGTTCTATCCCGATATTCTTTGAGGTTAGCAATTTCTGTTTTTATCTGAAGACCTGTTTTTGTCAATGCCATCTTCGTCTTAATTAAATCTTATTGCAGGCGCATTCTGTGATGGTTTGTTCTAAGTATTAGAACTTCCATGCTTGTTTAATTAATTCTTGATTGATGCTCGATGATTATATTAATTTACCTATGTTGCTTTGCTATGTATGTGTGTGTGTGTGTATATATATATATTATATATATATATATATATATATATATACATTAATAGTTCATCATATATAAAAACAACATATTTTACCAAAAAATATATATTTTATAAAATTAATAAAATAGTTGATGCAACTTTCAGAAATATTGTTTGCACAAAATTGAGGACTAGGAGAATATAATTTCTCTTGGTCAAAGATATTAGTTGTAATTGAACTAAAATATAATACAAACTGCAATATGCTGTATCATAAGCTTTTCCAAAATGAACAAATACAATTCTTTTTACTCAGAAAAAACACACATGCATATAGAAAAATACACACAAACTAAAAGAACAATTGATCAGCCATTTAAATAACATGAAATACTCGCACAAGGGGATAAAATAATAACTGATTTATATTTAAGTAATATAAACTAGCGACACAGCAAAATGATAAATGTTAACAATATTCAAGGAAACAGTGGAGACTTGGACAGAGCTGGAATGGATGACCAAGGACAGGATGACTTGGTGCGAATTTGTTGAATACCCATGTTCCACAGGGCTTTGATGATGAATATTCTTCTTAAAATTTACACATGCAGAAGAAAAATAAACCTCAAAATCAGGTTGTTGGGGCACACTTGAAAACACTCCCTAAATGTCGCGCCATTTTTCTCTGTCTGCTGCCACCTGTCGTATCTCACTGGGACGAAGGCTTGATCACTCAGTGATGTTGTCCACCCACCTCTTCCTTGGACGTCCTCACCCTCTCTGTCCCAGAGGGTATCGAGTTGGTAATTCCGTTGGACCTTGCGACGTGCCCGCACCAGGCCATCTTTCGTCTTTTGATTGTTGTCAACAGATCTTCAAAAGGGCCAATAGCGTTTTCAACTCTCTGTCGTATTTCTACGTTCGTGACACGATCTTTATATGTAACATTTAGTAGTTTTCTATAGCACCTCATTTCCATTGCATGCATTCTGCCCTGGATATCTGCTGTAATGGTCCAGGTCTCGTAGACATACAGAAATATTTAGATCCCCAAAGAGTGCATTAGTCTAACTTTTATGCAGAAGGCGAGCCGCTTGTCTTGCCATATAGGTTTCAGCTGAGTCAGCGCCGCTGTTGTTTGTGCTATTCTTGCAATTACCTCTGGCTGCGATACCTCTTTACTGATTAATGATCCCATTTATTTGAAACGTTGTACCACCTCACGTTCCTGCCCATTTACCTCAAAATACACAAATTAAAATAATACTAAATAATAATATAATAGATGTTGATGGTGAATGAACAGACAGTGACCCCATAGTTTATTCCTCAGTTCTGCTCCACCTGGCCAGGTCTGACATATTAGTTCTTCATGGGCCAGGCACATGGAAGCTAAAGGAGCTAGTTATGTTTTTTATTATTATATTCTTCTTCTTCATCGTACGCAGTCAGAAAGTAACCATTATTTTTTCGAAAAAAGCAGCCGTCGTCCTGAGGTTGTCGACACTGCCATAGAGCTTGTCTAGTGTTGCCACTGGTGATGGCCACATCTGCTCTCTCTGATCCTCGTATGTCGGGCAGTTTTGCAGCAAATGCTCCGCGGTCATTTTCCCGGTACCACACGGGCATTCGTCGGTGCCACCTATCTTCAATTTGTTGAATAGGTGGTACCTCAGTCTATTGTGGCCAGTGCGAAGTCTGAAGACCACAACCTGCTCTCTTCGGTTCAACTGGTAATAGGCATCGTTTTTGGTGTAGCCAGTATGTTCGGTTTCCCATTTGGTCATGATTATTATATTCAATAAGAGAAACTACAAAAACAAAAGCATATGAGAAGAACATGTGAATGTTACAGGGGCCTGAAAGGAAAGCAATGAATAGTAATGCTGCAAACCTGGCAAAGCAGATCATAAGAGGCACTTAAGGAGGGTTTGCTATGGGTCCAGCTATCTCATCCTGTTGAAACTGTAATCCACTAAAGCTTCAACAAATATGGACAAGTCAACTAAAAAGAAATACACAACTCAACCATCCAACAAGAAGGTCCTCTGTCAAGAGGGGATGCAAAGACTGGTGCAATAGGAAAGCAGACCTTGACGATAAACAACTTAGAATTCTGGTATTTAAACAGCCAGGTTAAGCCTGTTGTCAGATAGGTGAAGCTATTCATAGTATGTTCCTTTTTACAATTTTACTTCTTGTGCTTACTATACACGTAGAACGGTAGGTGCCGTATTGAGTAGGAATTTCATTATCTTTCTAAATTTTTAACTGGACACTGACTACCAACCTGTTCTTTCAAATTTTAGACTGTCAAAGGTTCTTTTACGTACACAGCGTGTACAGGAGACCTTCTAGTTTTTTTGTCAATCTCCAATATGACTACACGCTGGTCTCTCCTCCCTTGAGACTAAAGGACACTTGAAACTTGTCAGATTTGAAAGCATCTTACCTCTCAGCTAATAATAAATTCGCTTAGGCATCTGAGGCCCATTGTGTTAATAGGCCACATCTGTAACCCACTGTTGCAGCACGGCTCCAGAGTAGAGGGGGAGGTTGTTATCTGTTGGAGCCATACTGTATGGGGATGACCTCAACTGCAACTCCAGCCAGTTGGGGGAAGTCTCAGCTATAGCAACTAAAAAGTGAAAATGCCCAGGATGTTGATGCTGTCATATATACTGATGGATCTGTGCTGTGCACTGTAAGAAAACTGGCTGGGGTTTCTATGCTAGAGGGGGAGGCAAGGTCATTGCTAAATGAAGTAGTTCATACATGAAAACAACCTTCAGTTTGAGAATGGAGATTCAGGCAGTGACTTCAGCTCTGAGGTGGCTATCTGAGACCTCCTTAATGAGTACCATAATTGTCTCTCTCAGAATGGCTGGCTATGACATTAGTAAATAGTGGACAGAATCCTTGAACCTTCAGGATCTTGTGCGGATCTACTGTTCTGATCATGCTGGGATCTGCAGGATTGAAAGAGCTAAGATGATATTCTCAGGAGCACCCATAATGGGGACATTGGAAATGGATAGAAGTTAAATTTTTTTAATGACCAGCAGTCGTCTGTTGATTAAGACGCTGCAAATAATGAACCAGCAATGAACAGGTTGAAGAGTTTTAACATCATACATGGTTCCAGCAAAGCGGGGAACTTGATAAGATGGAGCCGGAGTGTGAACAACCAGCGAACTATGTGACCATCAGTATTTACATTCTTCGCCATTTACTGAGAGGTACTGTGCACCTATTTGTCTGCCAGGAGAGTTAAGACATTGATTCTCAACAGAACAAAAACAATGATCAACAAAGCAGGGTTGTGCCTGAAGCTGGCAATTAAAGTGGTACAGGAACCACCACCAAAAGAGCATTATATTCCCCATGCTTGTATTTGAGTCAGAATAGAAGGATGAACAAATAAGAAAAGTCAAGAAGGAATGGATATATAGATAGAGAGCAGGAGTCTTCCACCAATGGAAAATCAAATTGTTTCATTGAATGGAATGCATTGTGAATGAGTTATATTTTCGAATAATTTTTGTAAAAAATTAATGTATGAAAAACCAGTAATCAAGACACCAAACTATTAGTGGTGGCAGTACTTGGTTCATGGTACCGACCGCAATTCTTTATATGATGCACCTCAGTGGCCCACACTTTTAATTGTTTCTGTTGTTTTGTATGTAGACCCTTAAGAAATATGGTATGGCCATCTTGGTGGTCTATGTAGTCCATTTTAAAAAACACTGCTGTAGTGTATTGGTAAGAATATAGAAACAAATGGAAATCAGTATCCTAAAATAATTCCTCATCAACACATATTAAGAACTAGTTATTAAAAACAACTAAACAATACGATTGTGTGAAATAGAAATAAATAATACAGAAGAAAATTGTTATAAAATGCAGAAATTATGCTAATACAATTTTAAAATGTTGTATCATTTTGCTTAAGCAATCAGGAAAAAACAAGCATTCATAGAATTATAAACATATTGATTAAATAAAATATTTTAAATTGTATCATTTGAACTAAAAATGTTTGTGCAAAAGTTCAAAACAATATTTCAAATTAAGATATAATACACAGATCTGCCCAATCTTATAATCATAATTGAGCATTTCATATACAATGATGATGCAGATGATGGTGAAGACAAATAATGTCATTAATGATGGTTTAGACAAATGTTTTCCTGGCAGAAAATTTGTACGATAATGCCGTCTGCAGTTTTAACAACATATTTCATATTGCTACAATCTGTCCATGACTTGTTAAAATATACAGGAGTCATTTGTGTTAACTATTTCCATAAAAGTATTAACAGTAACAAGGGCAACAGAAAAAACTGGAGGCTAACAGTAAAAACATAGAGAAACTGAAAAGGCTGAAATACAGTTTTACAAAAGAACAATAACAGAGTATGATTGACTATAAGGAATCTTTCGCTATCAGCTGTGTTTATTTTTACTAATTGTTTTATTGCTTTTATTGTATATTAAAATATTTTTAAATTTTGCTTGTGTGTACACTTTTGCATTTGTTTTAATTTTACCTGTAATTATACTGATCATTCCTTGTTTAATCTAGTGTTTTTCATACTTGGTATACCAGGACTCATATTTCTGGCCATTCACTTCCTGGTAAAAGCTGCCAAGCCGAGTCGAATTGCATTGTTGTTATACATCATCCCTTATTTTTTTCTACTTCCTTCGTCTTCAGATTTAAACTTTAATGACTCTAACAAAGGCAGCATTCAGCTCAAGACTCTGTATACTTCCATAAAAAGTCTTATTTTTTGTTGTGATTTGTTAGTTTGTTTTAGTTTGTTCTTGTCCCTGAAGAAGGCCTTGTAGTAATAACACGAGTTTTGTTTTGTTTTTATCCTAATGCAGTGAGTGAGCTATTAGTTATATATGTTTTTATTGCTTAGTACTACCACAGCTTCGATTTGTCTTCTTCCTTTTAGCGTATCCTTTAATACCTTTCAGCGTCAGGTTATGAAGAGATCTCTAGAATGAGCCCGTCTGTGTGTCCCATGCACAATAACATTGACTGCCTCAAATATTTCTGTAAGTCACCTATTTCGTGGTCTACATTTAGCTTTGAATCGGTTATATTGTTTGTCACAGATATTGATCGTGCAAATCTTAACTTTAACTGTCATTGTAAGTTTATGTGTCATTCTCTAGATCTGTTCTGTACTATATGAGCGTTGAAGAAAAATAAACATGGTACTGAGTGCACTAGACTATATATTTTGTCCAGAAAACACATATTCCGATGAATTGGCATCTGAAATTGGCGATTTAAGAGGCTTGTTGAAAAACCTATTCCGGATGTACCGCCATCTTGGTGCGGCACTTTGATTTATTAAATTACTATTTTCCTTACTGTAACCTATATATAACGACTGCAGTGCATTACATGCATGGATATGCAAAAATAAGGTTGTAACCCGCTTTAGGTATATTTTCACATTTTGTACATGCTCTGCACACATATATACAGGCCATGCCTGAAGTTAACTTATGTTTTATGTGATGTTTTTGTTTTGTTTGTTCCTTGATTAAAACCTTAACTGGTCAAAATGTGGGTCATTGTCCATGATTGTTCTTTTTTAAAACTGTTTCAATCTTTTAAATTCCTAAATTTTCATAATATATTTAGCACTGGACTAAAACTTCTATATTACAGTGTGCATAGTACATTTCAAATGTGCATTTTAACAGACAATAACCTCTAAGGGCACTTTTGTAGCAACCATGGTATCACATAAGCTTCTTGTACAAGATGTTTGATAACAAGTAGTCAAGGTCAAAGTAATCCCATAGTAGACACTGTTGTCAGGGATGTATTGTTAAAACTTCATCGTACAAGGCCACATCTTGTTTTTGAAGTAGGATGACCAATCCCTATTTTTCGCTGTAATACTGAAGCTATAATATGCAACAAATGTTTGAGCACACATCCATCATTAAAGTAGCTCTCATGTGTATTCAATTCTAAGAAATCTATTCACATAAAACAGACATACTAAATTGCAGCCTGTTATGAAAATAATAAAAATCACTGATGCTCCACAGAAGGGGGTGTCCAACCATCCTGCACTCCCTTGGTGTTTACAAATTCTATCTGCATCCAGTTGAATTTCAGTAAACCTTCTGAAAAGAACCCTCAGTAGAACTTTCCACATCTCTAGACATTTAGTAAATCCTGTATTTGGCTTTTCCGTAAACCTTCCAGTACTTGGCTTTCAGTAAATGTTCTCGATGTTCCTTTGCTTATGGTAGACTTGTAAACACTCTTGAAGCATCTTAGTTTTTTAGTAAACTTTTGTATAACCCCACCGACATTAAGTAAATATTTCTGTACCCTCTTGACTTTTTTTAAAACTATTGTTAGTGCCATCTTTGGCTTTAATTACAGCTTTCTGTACTCACTTGGGAAAACTTCCACATACCCCTGAGAGCATGCATACCTCCAACTTTGGAGTCTATACTCTGCAATGTAGCTAGCCATGATAGGGAAGCAAGTGTGCGACAACAGTAGTACTAGAAGTGTGCCCATTACAAAAAGATATTCAAAAACAAATGAAAGTTTAATCCATTTATTAACTAAGGTTATAAATGTGTATTTTTAGGGCTAATATGTTTAAAATGCATAAAAACAAGCTTAATTAAAATCTGGATGTACAACATCTGCAAGTGATCCTAATTGTTTTCAGCAATTATTGCACAGTGTCACAAATATATCAGACATAATCAGAAATGTTGGGGGATAGGGAGAACTAAAATATAAATCTGATATTCATATCCAAATGTCTTAACTCTGTTTTTACATTAACTGGCAGGCTGAATAAGATATTTTTTTACAGTAAATGGAAGTGGTAGCTTTGGAATCTCTTTGGTAGTGACTAGATGCAGTATTGCTCTGCGGCAAAGGTCTTGCAAAGATCGCAGCTCATTTGGAAGTTTGTAGACAAACACTTTTCGCCCGTAGTTATGTTGTTTCACAACAGCAAAGCAGGACTCACTGAGAGAAAAACGGGGGAAGACCTGCATATTAACAAGCTCAGACACTGGCCAGTAAGCTCCCCTGACATCCACCTATTTGGAGTAGTTTAGAACACACATTAGGCAATGAGTATGACAAACGTCATCATCATCATTGTATTTAGTTTTTCTCTCCAGTAGAATTATATGGCAACAGCTACAGTTGGTGTCCATGCAAGAATCCATTGTTAAAGCATTTATGTCTCTTGTACACATAGTTTTTGCTTGAGATGTTTCTATGAGGACTCTTTGAGAGACAAGAGATGAGATTTGGATAACTACCACACTAAGAGCATATCATAAGAGGTGAATGGCAAGGTGGTTTCACTCCTCTATGGGCCATTATAGCAGTGGTAAGGCGCTCGTCTCTTAGGACATAAATGAACGAAAGTATGAAAGAGTGGGTGTAAGAATCTTGCAAGTTTCAAGCGATTTGGCTCTCTGCAAGGTGAGATCATGGACCTAGTCCTATCAGAGATGGATGACACTCAGAGACACTGGGTGCTCAGTGTGCATGTAAAAGAACCCCTGGCAGTTCAAAATCAAACAGTGCAGACTGTTAGACACTGTCCCAGCAGAAACATTAGGAGATGAATTAAATTCCTATCCAGGCCGCACGTCCGGGTGTAAACAAAAATCTCCCTTCTATGCTGTCGCCAGTCATCGCAACTAACATGTTGTGCTACTGGGTCAAGGTAACTCAGGGTGAGAGAGTGATTGTTGGTACCACAAATCTCACTCACTTAAATCTGAGTAAAGAGCATATCACAGTATCAGACCTTAGACTATTCACAAAAATATCTCTATCCTAATACTGTTGCCATCATGGCTTGCGATAGACATGTTTTAATACAAAAATATTCAAACTTCTCTAATACATAAGGCTTTACAACTCATAGCAGGACCGATCCAGCTATTGACATAGGCCAAAATTCTGTCGAGCATAGGGTAGCATTCTGAGTTTGAAAAAAAAGCTCTACATACAATACTCATATTTGCTACATTATTAAACAATTAAATAATTGCCTTTCTTCAAGGCTCAGAGTGAGAGGCAGTCCTATGGACAACCCTCCTTTGCATGTTACAACATGTATAGCAGAGTGCAAGGATAATTTTCCTTCCTCCAAAATAAGTGGCTCGAGGACCTCCACAAGGGTAGGCAAAAGGCTCCCGCTCTACACAAGAGGAGGCAAAGGGCTCGAGACTCCACACATGAAGAAGTGAACTTCATATAAAATTTGTAATCATCATAATCTTGTGCTACGCTCATTGTCAAAGAGACAATGATGGATCCCCACAGCTTCCTGTCTCTAATGGTGTCTTCCATGTTATGATGTTAAGCTATTCACTTTTTCTCTCTTTGTCAATGTTTTCCAGCAATTGTGCCTGCTACCATATTGTGCTCCTGACTTGATTCCTTCTGTGTGTGTAATAAGCTGCCATTGCACATTGACCTTCCTCTGCACATCCTGTTTAGTCTTCTTCGCAATACTAACAAACCGATAAAAATACAAAATAATTGTTATCATATTTGAATCCTGGTATTCAACCAGAAAGGTTGATGCCATGTAGTCAGAAGATATCCGTTCTGTAAATTCATATGGCCAGCCATTAGAAGGTGCTGTCCCATGTCTTACTTTTTTTGGACTTTCATTTAGCTAAAATTAGTAAGTTCGTGGGTGGTTTCCTTCCTGCAATGTAATAGACCTAGGAAAGGTGTGGCTCTGTGATTTCCAGCCTCCAAGCTTTTCCTGTTGACATTTAGCCTACTCAGCAGTATAGAACCCGTACTCTGCCTTTGTTGGTTCTGGTAACCACAAAGCGGTCACTGTGTGGTGTCTTGCTCTAGCCATTTTCCACCTGCTGCCTTGTTTGTCTATGGGAAAGTCTTCGGGAGTTAAAACCTGAGGAAAAATCTGCATCCCGTGCTACCTCCAGTCATCTTGACTACATCTTACCACTGCATTAAGGTAGCAGAGGATGAGAGATTGGGAGTAATGAGCAAATCTTTTCCACTTTAATCAATTCAAGCAACAGTGTAATACTGTCACCATCTTTGCTTGAGATGGGCAACTATTATTATTATTACTATTATTTTCTACCACCACATGTAGGAAGTATGTCAACATGGATGATATTTTTATCATACAATTTGACCAACACAAAATGGTTTGCAACATTCATAATTTTGTCAAATATAATTTTCACATCTTCTGGTGTCAAAAACTGTTATAGTCAGGAGTGCAAAAGAATATGAACTCTCAATTTGAATGAAATGCTGCAAAAAGTATGCAAAACACATAGCCTAATCTCTGGCAGTAAAAGTGGTTGCTGTGTTGAATAATTTTTTACTAATAGAAGGAGCTGAGTGCAAGGATGCAGGGATCATGGTAGGGATGTCATTGATAGCACTGACAGAGAGGAAGATTGGTTAAATGACCACGATGTAGACCATATACCAAGGTGAAGAATGAATTCATGCTGGAGATAAAAATAACAAGCTACCATAAAGTCATCATCAATACCCTGAGAAGGAGATAGTGATTAGTGCAACAAAAAAGTTAACCTTGAGGTTCAGTATCTCTATGCTACCATCCACCACACAAATGGTGAAACCTCATACAATGAAGGATGTCAGTATCTCTATGCTACCATCCACCACACAAATGGTGAAACCTCATACAATGAAGGATGTCAGTATCTCTACGCTACCACCCACCACACAGATGGTGACACTACAATGAAGTCTCTAACTCACCCATAATGTCAGTATCTCCATGGAACCACCCACCACACAATAGGTAACACCTCATGCAATGATTTTACTAATACATAATCCATGACTACAGCATCTACAAATGGCGACTTTCATTAATCTCCACAAAATTCTGACATTTTGTTACACTCCCCTTCTCCGTGTCTGCCTATGCCCACTCTTGATTGTATCCCTCCCCCTGAATGTCCACCCTACATTGCCTTGATTAACCACATCAGCTTAAATTTGATCATCCCTTACCTATACTTAAAACTTAGTTTAGTTCCATACATTACACCATTTGCATACAGATAACTCAATTTCATTATGAGCAACACGTGTTACTAAATCTTTTCTTTGTTTTTAGAGATTCTCAGTTCTAGAAAGATCAGAAGGTCTGACAAGAAGGACAAAATCCAAGGAAAGTATATTTCAGTTTAGCCCAACAGTAAGAAGCTCTCAAAGACAAGAATGTTTGTTATTCTTGATAGATTTGTATGTGAGTGAGGGTTGCTATGTGGACATCTGCTTTCAACTGAAATATTTTCCCATGTCCCAAGTTGTCTACTTCTTACATACCCCTCCTTCTTCCCTGCAATGTTGACATTTTATAGCTCCTATGCTCCTTCTACCACAGCTCACAAAGCCTGGCCTTGTACAATTAAATCTTTAGCTCCTCATCCCTGATGGCAGTGTTTGCTAAGAGGCTTTTATTTGTTGTCTTATATATCTAGCAATAATAATATCTTCTTCTTCTTCGTACGCTGTCAGACGTCAACTTTAATTTGTTCGAAGAAAGCAGCTGTCATCCTCAGGCTGTCGACACTGCCATAGAGCTTGTCTAGTGTTGCCACTGGTGATGGCCACATGTGCTTTCTCTGGTCCTCATATGTCGGGCAATTTTGCAGCAGATGTTCAGCGGTCATTTTTCCTGTACCACAAGTGCATTCGTCAGTGCCACCTATCTTCAGTTTATTGAATAGGTGGTACCTCAGTCTGTTGTGGCCTGTGCGGAGTCTGAAGACCACGACCTGCTCTCTTCTGTTCAACTGGTAATAGGCATCATTTTTTGTGTAGCCAGTATGTTCTGTTTCCCATTTGGCCATGTATCTGGCCCTAATAAGTCTTTTGGACCCTTCGTAGGTCACACAAGAATCTGATTGTGATAGTCTTGCACCTTCTTTTGCCAGTCTGTCTGCCTCCTCGTTGCCTTGAATGTTACACTGTACCACTACTCTTTTTGGTGCGGACTGCTGGCATAGTTGACAGAGTACTGCTCTTAAATCATTGTTCAGTATTTTTCTGGCTTTTTAGTGCTGTAACTACGGCCAGGGCATCTGTGAACAGGACTATCTGGCTTTCATTGCTTTTGCCTGTCAGCATTGCTTTACTACAGCCTTCAGTGCCTCTGCCTCTGCTCTGAAATTGCTTGAGTATTTTCCAGTTGCCACTGACAGTGTTATTTTTCTACCATTTGTTAGGCTCAGGAATACCCCTACCCCTCCGTTGTGTGTTGTGTTTGTTACAGAACCGTCGGTGTATGCATGGGTCCAGTCCATGCTTGGGTAGTTTTCCATTATGTACTTCAGGGTTATGTCGCTTCTTTCTTTTTCAGTCTGGCTGTTCTTTTTTCCAATACCTGATATATTTTCTACCACCTCTGGAATGGTATGCTGCTTCCATGTGGGTTTGCGTACAGTAGGGATGGGCTTTGGTGTTGTTACGGTGTTCATAGGGTCTTCGCTCATCTTTGCTTTGGCTATTTCTGCAAAGTTTCTCTGCTTTAGTTTCCCATTTCCAAATCTATTTAGTCTCTGATGCATTGGATGGTCTGTCAGTCTTCTGAGTTTCTCTGCTTGCTGTTGGGCACTGCAGTCTCTTCTGTTGGTCATAGATTGCAGATTTGTAATCTTTTCAAGTTCTACAATTGGCGTTGACTTCATGCCTCCTGTTATAACTTTCATGACTTGGTTTTGAAGTTTGCTAATTTTCTCAAAGTTCGCCTTTGCTGCTGTTGTCCATGCCGCAATGCCATACTCCAGAACCGGTCTCACTCTTCCAGTGTACAGTTTCTTAAGTATTCTTTCGTCTGCTCCCCAGCTTGTGCCAGCAAGTTTCCTCATGATTGCCATTCTTTGTCTGGCTCTCATTTGGTTTCTCTCGATCTGACTTTTCCATGTCATGCGCCGATCAAATGTGACTCCCAAGTAGTTTGGGTTGTCGTTTGGCCGCAGATATTTGCCGTTAAGACTTATTTTGGTGTTCTGTGGTTTATTTAAGAGCGAGAATATTGTACGTTGTTTTTTCCTCATTTATTTTGACCAGCCATGAGTCCGCCCACTCCTCCAATGATGTTAGGGCCCGCTGCATCCGATTGTTTGCTACGGTGAGATTTTTTTCAGAGGTCCACATAGCCAGTTCATCTGCAAACATGGAGCTGTGGACTCTTCTTGGTATATTCTCTGTGATGTTGTTTATATACACCAGGAAAAGTGTGGGTGACAGTACCTCCCCTTGGGGTGCTCCAGTGTCACATTTTTGCTCATCTGCCCTTGTACTTGAACTCTGGCTGTTCTGTTTTCGAGGTAGTGGCTGATCCATCTGTACATTTTTCCAGATACTTCACTTCTTCGTAGCTTGACTTTAAGTCCCTCTTTCCACACCTTGTCAAATGCCTTCTCTAGATCCACCCAAACTGCTAATGTATGCTTTTTCTCTTGGTAAGCATCCTCTATTTGCTGTGCTATGAGAATGATCTGGTCCTCAGTGGATCTGTGTTGTCTAAATCCTGCTTGCTGTGGAATTAATATGTGTTTTTCTTCCAGGTGCCACATCAGTCTGGTGTTTATCATACGCTCCATTAGTTTGCCTACACTGCTCAGTAGACTGATGAGCCTGTATCCATTTGGATCTGTTCTATCTTTTTCTTTCTTTGGTACTGGTATAAGTACAGCATCTTTCCATGCCTGCGGTAGAATTCCCCTTTTCCAGCTTTGGTTCAGGACTGATAGTAACTTCCTCTTTGCTGTTTGGCCCAACCCCATCAGCATTTCGTTTGTTACCCCATCTTTTCCGGGCGATTTCTTTTTCTTTAAAGTGCTCATGGCCTCATCCATTTCATTCATTGTTAGTTTTGCCATCATGTGCTCCTCTGGTGCCATCTTGTGCTCCTCTGGTGCCATCTTGATGTTGTCGTGGGTCTTTTGTTCTTCACTAATGTCTGTATGCCTGTCTGTAGGGACATCAATGTGGTTTACTCTGTCATAATGTTCTATAAAGGCGTTTGCTGCTTTTTTTCCGGTAAGCATGTCGCCCTGCTTGATGGTAATTTGTTGATTTGATGGTGTTTCATCATTCATGGCTCTGATTAAATTCCATAATTTGTTCAATTCTTTATCTAGATTGAGGCTTTCTGTTTTGTTTTTCCAGCTGTCTCTTGTTATTTGGTTCAGTGCTCTTTTGTATTTCGCAGTGATGGCCTTGAAGGCAATATTTGCTTCCATAGATGGCTCTCTCTCTGCCATGTTCCTAGCATTTGAGACTTCATCCCCCGCTTTCTGCAGTTCATGATTCCAATATGGCTTGTAGTTTTTCCTTGCCCCTTTTGGGATGGTTTCGGTGGCTGCTTGCAGTATTGCTTTGCTTAGGCTTTCCACCATCGGTTTCATATTGTTATTTCGTATGTTGATAGTTTCACACAGTCCATCTGTCAGCATTGCAAATCTGTCCCAGTCGGCTCGTCTATAGTTCCAACATGGCAGCGGTTTAATTTCCTGGGGACCTACTTCCATATCAATTTCTAGCCTAATTGGCCTGTGGCTGCTACCTGCCAGTTGGTCGAGCACCTGACGATCTATTTTGTGGTGAATATCCCCCGTGGAGAAGGCCAAGTATGGAGTGGAAGTGGTATATCATGTTCTAGAATAGAAGCTAGGGCTATCGTCCGGCCTATTGATAAGATAGAGATTTGTGTCTATCTCCCAGTCTTCCACTTCATCCCTTCTGCTGTCTGCATCTGAATATCCCCATCTCTCCGAGTGACTGTTGAAGTCTCCAACCACTAGGCAGCTGGAGTCCTTGATTTCCATCAATTATAATATGAAGTGCTATAGAAGAATGCTGAAATTTTCGTGGACAGAGAAAAGACATATATCAAATTCTGGAATAACTGAACATAAAAGAAATTTGGCTTATTGACAACATCACAAGGAATTTTAAAAAAAACTAAGTTTTTTAAGTCAGATGAAAAGACACTGTCTGGAGAGGCTGATAGTGGAAGGTCCTGTACCCGGGAAGAGGGCAATACAAGAGAAAATCATATATAAATATTACAGACAGTTTGAGGATGTCCTTGCATGATGCAGGTCAACTTGTCTGAAACCGATATGTGTTCAATGCTGCGTTCTGAAAATAATATGTGACATGATCATTTCTAGCACAATCTTACCTGAAATACTTTTGAGAAATGAGGATATCGAAGGACCAAAACCTTATTAAAATGACAACCAGCAGCTGGGAAAATATAACGTATGGCCAAATAATCACCATGTGGACTTGACCTAGATGTTGAAAGATGAGTTTTGCTAGTTATGGTCAGCATATAATTGATTTGTAGATACATATCACAATCTTATAGCAGCACGGTTGTATTAGAGAAAACATGGTAGATTTTATAATATGTGAATAACTGCAGTACAACATAATATCAATTATACTGAAAAACTAGCCAATAACTGTTTTTTGTTGTTTGTACTACTATTGATAACGGTCTTTATAACATAGGAAAGTTATTATTTTGCATGTCCCTTGTAATGACTCAATAACTAGTTAGCCATGTTTGAATTTTTACAAGGTTTAGGAAGTGAACATAAAAAGCTATGGAGCCAGTGCTCATTGTGTTCCTGCAGCATTCTGTATAACGGTTTAGAATAATTATATCATTTCTAATTTAACAGTGCAATGAAGTAGGAATTTTATTAATTATTTTATTCAATATCTATGTCTGTCTTAAATTGCATATTTAGGGTGTCGAAGACGCAATGAACAAGATGATAGTAGACCTGTAACAGGGTCAGCGAACCAAAACTATCCAAGACCCTATTTCCCCTCCAGGTGGCGGCCCTGGAAACAAGTTGCATCTGTGCCACCTACAAAAAATGTGATTTAAAGAAGGTTATTGAATGTGTGTGTTGTTGCTGCTGCTGTTGACGAATGCCCACAATTAGTTTGATTACTCTTTTTATGCATCCTAAAAAGGACGTTAAGTGGCAGGTTGTTGTTGTTGTAGCTTTCCTCACATCCTGAGCGTGTTGATTAATGTGGACCAGAGTCCTCCAGGCGGTTGTGCTATGCTTGGCTTCATCTTTGTGTCACTCACTACTACAGGGAACACGTCGAACCTCACCTTGTTAGCCAGACTGATGTCCTCGACAACAGCCCGTTTCCAGGATGACCAGCAAGCAGGTCAGGTGAGGGTCTTGGCTATTATATTTCCCTAGACCCTGGCTAACATTGTCTGATCAGTGTGTTTTGCCTGACCAGACGTTAACCTCATCGTCCCTGGATGCGTGTATAAAAGTCTAGAGTTTATAAATATATTTCTACTTCTTCAAGTTCCTTTCTTGTTTCTTATGGAGCAATCAGTGCAATTGTTATTTATACATTATAGATTTATTACTTTTACCATTGCTTCTAGATTCTTATTGTTCACATTAAGTTCTGCATTGCTTCATTGCACCATTGCTGCTAAAAGATAAAATAAAATGAACATTTTGTTATTTCTTAAGAATCATCTTTTTTTTTTAGTGCATGTTTTACAAACATTACTACCCTCAATAAGGCTATGCTTGGCTTACTTCATCTGGTTTGCCTTAGAATGTAGGGCTGTGAAGGTCACTCTTATCCATTTCTATTTTTGAGCATTATCATGAGCTCCACAAATAGACTTCCTGGCTGCCTCTTCCACTAAGTAAATCAATCAATAGATGATGATGGTGCTGCAACAGAGAAATCAGTTGTTGTTCTTCGTTATTCGTTCTCAAACTCTCGCTACCAAGCCATGAAAAGGGCTTTGCAAGTAGCAGGATGTTGTCTGGAGAACAGAATGCATTGTGTCATGGTTTACAGCTTGACTGTAATATTTGCATCTTTCGGTCTCACACATCCGACTTCAGTGTGGCATTTTTGGATACCGGGTTAGTCTTCCTTTTTTGAAATAATCTCTTTAGCCAGTCTGCTCTGTTGCAGCCTGCTATCTAGGAGGTGTAGAAGGGTCTTGGTAGCTCTGGTACATTGGCCCTGACACTAGCAGTCAACTTTGGGCCACTGAAGCTCATGCACTGCTCAGCATCGTGATCCCAGAGGAATCAGTAATCCCTATACTGCAGGATTTTGGAATCAAAGATGAGCCAAAAAGGAGGAGTGCCTGTGAACCTGTGAAAATGGATTGGAGATGTATAGAACCAGTGGGCTACAGAAACCACCACTATCCAGATCCATTGGCGTCTGCTAAACAAATGACTGAGCATTTATGGTTCTGTCCAGATTCAGAGTATGGTATTACTGCTTGACTGCTTGACGGCGTGGCCTAGTGGTTAAGTGGCATGGCTCACAACCGGAAGGTGCTGGGTTCGATCCCCATCACAGCACCGGCCGTTACCCCGGGGAAGCAAACCCTTAGAAAATGCAGGAGGAAGCAGATCCTTACATAAAATGCATGCTGAAGTTGGACGCACTGGGCCGACAGGCGCAAAATAAAAACCACAGTGTAACGCACACCGCCTTTGGGGATAAGAGAAATAAGGCGAACGCAAAAAATAAAAAACTGCTTGACATAAATTAGCATCCTCCTCCATTGTTCTACGTCAGTTGTTCCTTGATGTCTCAACAATTCTCTTTCCCTATGTATAACAATTCAGCCCATGTCTAGCTATGCTGTTATGTTTCTTTCTGAGGGTATGTTCTATCCATAAACAATGTGTCTCTTCAATATCCAGCTTTCCTAGTTGTTGTTTGCCACATGTCTGTCTTAATTTTTATATCTGGTCTCCTAAAACAAAGTAAATATTAAAATATCTCTTAGTGAATGTCTGCAGTTTGGATGTGATACTCATAAAGATATCTCTTGGTGAATGTCTGCAATTTGGATGTGATACTCATAGTTAAGACATCTCTTGGTGAATGTCTGCAGTTTGGATGTGATACTCATAGTTAAGACATCTCTTGATGAATGTCTGCAGTCTGGATGTGATACTCATAGTTCAGACACGTGAATGTTTACAGTCTGGATGTTACTCATTGTTAAGACATCTCTTGGTGAATGTCTGCAATCTGGATGGGATACTCTTGGTTTAGAAAAAATATTAGTGTCTATTTCAGTTATTTTGATCTGCTGGAGGGATTTATAGAACTGAGGAATAAGCTGTTTACTCTTGCAAACTCCCTGTAGTGTGTAGGCTAGGTTTTTGTTTCATCCCTGATAGAAGAATAGGTTGCATCTTGTGGAAATAAACGCAAAAAAAATTTGGAAGTCTTAGAGAAATTAGGAATACAGAGAGAATTGATCATCAAAACCAGGTGTCCGACAGTAATGATATTTTGGTTACATCAAATAATATTAACACCTCGCTGAGAACAATACTGGAAGAAAAGGTGGAGGGCAAACATGCCAGAGGTAAACAACACTATAAGTGGGAGGATAATATTACAAAACATGGAAAAGCTCGGCAGGTTGTTCCATCATGTTAAGAAACAAGAACATTGAAGACCTACTGCAGCTGATCTTCAATATTCAGATGGCACTTGAAATGTACTAAACTGATAGAAAGAGAACTATGCCTTCTGGGGTTTTGAACACATCCACCATTGGTCAGGAGATAGGTATTCAAACCAATTGACCACCAGCTCCACAATACACTTAGTTGACAAAAACAATTATATAAGGTCCAGCTAGGTGTCTGAACATGCCACAATAATAATATGCTCACCTGATCTGCTGAATGCTTGCATTAGGGATCATCAGGTTGTGCTGAGATGTCACTGTCCAGTCTTCTAGCTTGTATACCTGAATTACAAGAAAGCAATTGGCAATAACAAGAGAGAGCATATTTGCAGCAGCTAACTTAATAACGTGTGTAACCAGTAATTTGTTTTCTCCCTCAACATTTTGTATCATGCATCTCCATGCACTGCTCGATACATACTTTTTATATAGCGATATGTCCTTTTACAAATGATGCATGTAAACTTTTCTTTAATATGTTCAACATAATTATTTTACAAATGGACAATTTCACCATCATGGTCTCCTGAAACAATAAAAAATGAGCTTTCTGAAAATATATTTATTTCTCACAGTGGCTGATTAAAGGACTCGGTGGTCTCGAGGTAAAGTGTTCGTCTCTGGTGCAGGACGTCACAGTTTCGAATCACGGTGGAGACCGAGATATTTTTCACGTGGATCTTGTAGTAAAAATTTCATTGATCTCTAGGTAGTGAGATCAAACTTCCGTGTTCAGTAAGGAGCACGTTAAAAATTCTTTGGCAGTTGGAAATCGAAAAGAGTAGGCTTAACAGCCGCTACCCGGACAAAATTAAAGTTAAAAATCTACTTAGCTTTATTGTTTTGATTCTATTAAGGTGGACTCGCACATCAGTTAAACCACTCTTCAAGATACTGATTGTTTACAGACTCTGTAAAGTCTTCTAAACCAGTATAAAGATGTTAAGTTAGTCCTGATGGCTATTATTCACTTTACTTTACTGTGCAGTTTACTCATTTACTACCAAACTCAAATCATTATGTGGCTTAATTCATTTTTGCTTGTCTGTTTCATCCTTGGGGATACAAAATAAGCAGTGCTCAATTAAAGTCTTGGATTGCAGTAAACAAAAATCTTGGACTGTGGTAAACAAATATTTTGGACTGTGATAAATTAAAGTTTGGACTGGTAAATTAAAATCATGGACTGTAATCAATGAATTAATTTTATGTAAGGGTCCGCTTCCTCCTGTATTTTCTAATGGTAACAACTGGTGCTGTGGTTGGAGAGCGATCCCAGCACTTTTGGGTCTGGTGTGTTATGTTGGACTTGTAAGCCCAAGTTGTTTTGGAATTTTTGCTTGCTGTGTGGTGATATTGTTGTTATTTTTCAATGTGACTTGTGCTCTGTTTTTAACTCTTGACAATGTTGGGGTTAGAGTGGTTCATCTTATATTCTGAGTTGAGCTGAGGAAAGTTTACCTGTAGTACAATATGAGGCTTCTCAGTGGCTCATCAAAATGAGTATCACAGAGTAGATCCCCATATTGTCAGTCAGGTTACTATAACACCTGTTGCAAGGACCACAAAACTCACATCCTCACTTGTGCTTGGAACACAAGAAGAGCCACTGTAACCTGCTACAAAAGAAACATGAGTACAAGTAGCTTCAGACAACAAAAACTAAGCTGTTAAAATTCACCTGAATATGTCTATGTCCAGCTGCAATGACATGCTTATCACCCAGCTGTGAGTTGAATGTGAAGCTATGATGTGCCAGTAAGGATGGAATTTTCCTGACACAGGCTTCTTCTTTCGGTGGGTAAGATTTAACATTCTGAGGACAGCGATAAATACAAAAAAATTAAGATACTGAAAGGTATGAAATAAATCAAACTTTTGTTCTTTTTTCTTAACTTTGAATACTTGAATCCTGGTATTCAATAAGGCAAGGTTGCCTGTTGCTAGGTAGCTAAAAAGTTTTACTTGACTCTGTGCCATCTTTCACCTTGGAGTACCATGATGTCCAAAGGCATGGTGCAGGTCATCTCTCCATCTCATTGGCGGTTGCAGTTCTATGGCCACTAGAAAGATATCCTCCTCACCCATCTATCAATAGTCATGCAGATCACATGACGGGCCCATCTTTGCTTACATATTGATGCAGAGTCAACGACATTCTGGAACTCTGTTTGGTCGTGGATATCGTTATTTCGGATATGGTCTCTTAGGGAGATATTTAGGACTCTACGCTCCATTGCTTTTACGATAATTCAGAGCTTCTCTTCGTCTAACATGAGTAGATTCCACACCTTACACCCGTACACCATTTCTGGAAAAACCATGCCATTAAAGGTGTGAGTGAGTCCTGGCCTTGACGTCCGTCATCTGCTAGAGTATTAGTTTAATGTGGTTGAAGCAGATCCAACCTGCAGCTCTCCTGCATTAGATTTCTTTATCAATGTTGTGGTTGTTGTATATCAGCGTGACCTTGAAAGGACCTTCAGAATAAAGTAAGCTATTTTTCTAACTAAACCAGTTATCACAAGAAGTATGACATCTTCGTCACTGTCAAAATGATTTCCTTTCAGCTGTTTTTTAAGTTTTGGGAACAGAAAAAAAGTCTAATGGAGCTTAATCCAGAGAATATGGTGGGTGTGGAAGAATTTAAATATTCAAATTGTTGGCTGTTTGCAGCACAAGCCTTGCTTTATGGGAGGGCACGTTGTCTTGAAGTAAAGGCAGAATTTTCTGGTCACAGTCTTTCTTAGTTTGGTAAAGAGATCTGCATAATATTGCCCATTAACCGTGTTGCCATGAGGCAGGTAACCTGTCAATATGACACCTATCTTGCAGATATCTGTGCTCTTCTCTAGACATGTGTTGGTGAGCCCGGGATTTTCAACTGCATGCTGGAAATTTTTTATTCTGGTTCATAATGGTGAACTCAAGTCTCATCTACTGTCACCATGGTCGGCAACATGTTTTTCAACTGACACATTTTGAGCAACTGGCCACAGCAATCAACCCTTGTTTGTTTCCGTTCACATGTCAGCAGACGCAGGACTCAGCGGGCACACACTTTTCTCATGTTCAGTCTGTTGTGTAAAATTCTAAAAACTGTACTTTCATTCAGTTTTGCTGACCTAGATATTTCTGCAATTGTCATTTTCCTATCCTGGTCAATGATTTTAATCACTGCACTATGAGAATGGTCTTCCTAATCTTGGAAGATCAGCAACATTGGAACAGCCACACTTAAACTGCCTACACCAGTTTTTCACAGAAGCACACGAAGGACAGACTTCCTCAAACACTGGTTCAATCTCCTTGTGTATTTCTGTGGGTGTTTTTCCCTGCATCATCAAGAATTGTATCACAGTTCTGGCCTCTGATTTCTCCATTGTTCTGACAAACTGTTAGAGTAATTGATCTGGTCAAGAAGGTGTGTTGCGACATGTACCATATTGGGTAAACCCGTCAAGGAGGGAAATTCATACTTCTCAGGTCCAGTACAAATTGAATGAGCTAAATATGTGCCAAATTTCAACTTTCTCCTTCTACTCCATCATAGTTAGAGTAGAGACTTATGACAAACCACTTGTATTTCACTTGGATTTGAAGATTCACCCATTATTGAGAATGGGGAAGTTCAGTTTCTGCAACATATTTTTTGTTGTTGTTTGTTTATGTAGATGCAATAATTACGTTTACAGTCGAAAGTGACAGATATGACCATTACGATAAATATAGACAGTCGGTTTTCCTAAATTTTAATTTTTCTTTCAACCAAGGGACACCGAAAGCGAATGAGTCTATATGTTTGTGCTGTTTTTGGATTATAGTGAGCAAGAAGCTGTACTGGTCATCAACCTCACTCTCTGGTCTTGAACTACCTTGGGCCAGTGGCAAGACATAAGTCAAGACGACTGGAGGTAATTCAGGATGCAGGCACTCTGGTCCAACCTCTTAGAGACCAGGGATAGGTTTAAACCAGCGCGGCTTGAACCCACGCCATTTCCATTCATTGCTTCTAGAGGCGAGTGTCTTACCTCTCGACCCCAGCAACAGGTATAGAAGTACAGAAGTGCTGACTATGACATGAGTGGATGGCAGTTGTAGAGGCCTCAAAGCAGGACAGCATACATCAATGAGCTACAGGAATCCACACCCTTCATCATTGCTGAGAGAGGCTGAGTATCTATGGGTATGGGTATCTATGGGTATATATGGGTATGGGTATCTATGGGTATGGGTATCTATGGGTATAGGTATCTATGGGTATGGGTATCTATGGGCATGGGTATCTATGGGTATGGGTATCTATGGGTATACTTGAAGTACAGTGGCGATTCTTAGGAACAGGACAATTCAGTGGCTTTTGTCTTTCTTACCTGGGCCCTATTCAGGTGAATCCTCATTATAGAACAAACTGATTAATTTCAATGATCTTTCCATTATATTGTTCTGCCTTACTTACGTAGTTTACAAGTATATACTGATGGATCTGCATTTAAAGCCACCATCAAAGCAGGTTGAGGTGTTTATATAATATATCCGGACGGATCCTCTGATGAACTGTCTGATGCTTGCGGAGAGGTTTGCTCCAACCATGAAGTTGAGATCACTGCACATGAAGCCGCTTTGTACCATCTGAGGATAGCTTTTGATGCCTTTTCTTTAAAGATGCAGTTATTTTCACAGATTCAATGTCAGCTCTTCAAGCATTAGAAGTTGCTGGTCATTGTAGATCTGACCTTATCTAAATATCTCTAGACATTGACCACATTATCACTTCCAGTGCTGTCAAAATTGTTCTGCAGTAGATCCCTGGACACTCAAGCACACCTGGCAATGACAAGGCAGACAGACTAGCAAAGGAGGGTTCAAGACATAAACAGCTACACACAGCAACAACTTTACAAACAGCTCATTAGATTAGCAAACAAAGAAACTTGACTGAACAGATGAGCCATGGGAAACACAGGAAGAGAGGTCTACAGACATATGGCAAGTCCGTTCAAATGACAGTGTAAATCAACTCACAAGGAAGGATCAGAGTAACATTTTCCAACTTAGAACCCAACACATCCCACTAAACAAACACCTGAACAGAATCCAACCACAACATACTCCTGAGTGCCCGCTGTGTACACACCCATATGAAACCATTGATCATCATCTCTTTGAGTGCTCAGCACTCAATGATTTTAGTAAAATCCTTCTTACTCCATGGCCAGATACATGGAACACTTTGTATGGCACTACAAAACCGCTCATAAACATGTGCAGATACCATATGGCATTGGGCCGAAGGGTTAGAGCCCGGATGCTGCTGGATCTGTAACAACAGCAACAACACAAATTTTCCTGCATGTCTGATTTACATGGGTATACTAGGGAGCTAAAACATCACGGTTAGGTGAAAGATAC
Source organism: Ariolimax columbianus (assembly GCA_036924085.1). Lineage (NCBI taxonomy): Eukaryota > Metazoa > Mollusca > Gastropoda > Stylommatophora > Arionidae > Ariolimax > Ariolimax columbianus. The sequence continues at coordinate 120,736,845 of JAVGWX010000002.1, forward strand.
TGACCAAGACCCCCACCTAATGTACTAGTCATGCTCCTAGATAACGGATGTGCTACAGCAGCTTGGTAAACGAGGGGATCAGCACTGTGATCTCTACAGTGATGAGATTACTGAGAAGGCTTGTTTTGCATTTCAGCCAGGAGGACTCAAGTTTTTTCTTAAGTATGCCTCAGAATATTAAAAGAGCTAAAGAAACCCGCTACTAAAGAGAGTTTTTCATGGGTGAAAAACTTAGCACGGGTAACTTTGAACAACAACAACCTAACCTTCTTGTGTATGTTAATAATGTCTTTATTCAAATCAATAAACCAGCAATGCACAGACCGAAGAGTTTTAAAAATAAAACGTGGACAAATTAAAACATAGCTTGCACACTGCATTGTGACAACAAGCGACCTGTATTTTGACTCTACAGATTTTTCCAACAGACCCCAGCAATTGAAATAAATGCAATAATGATAATTTAACAAAAAATTATTTTCATATTATTCATATTGCTGTTTTTATTAATGCATGGTCTAGCAACACCTAATCTCCTTCTCAGCATAAATCAATAAAGCATGTGTTCCCTACAAACCTGAATGTGGTAGCTGATGACAGCTTGAAAGTGATATCGCACATCAGGACGCAGTACAATTTGTGTTGAGCTAGGTGAGACATAGACCTCGTACCATCTGCGTAAATTATTGCAGACCACGAAATGGCCGATACATGTTTGGGTTTCAAGGTTTATGATGTAGAATTTTGCAAAAGGAGCATGCCGGTCTGAGTTCACCTGCAAATGGTTTGAAAACAGTTTAATACACAGTCAAACAATTTCTGTTTCACAAATTTAACTTATAAAATATTAGAAATGTTTATGGTCTAGGTAATATTTTTTCTTTGTTAATTATTGTTATTACAATTCCTAACGTTTAAAGACATATGTAGTATTCTTTCCATGAACCAGTTTTCTTTCTGCAGCAAGAGATTTTTCTGTTGCTTGGTCATTGTCCATGAATCAGGTTCATGTAACAAAATTAGTAGTTCGTAACTTTGTAACAGGAGCTGAGACAGCCCATATGGCCATAACCACAACCATTTCTGGACAAGCTCTATAGAAATGACCTCAGAATGACTATGGATTTCTTGAGATACATTCAAGTCGGTGTCTGAAACAGCACACAAAAAAAAAAAGACTTACTCTTTGCAAACCAATCCCTAGTGTAACTTGAGAATCATTGACATGAGAACAACGAAAGTTCCAGAATGATTCGTTGGGGTCTTTGCATATGATAAGGACAAGAATAGTATCACTGCCCCACAGAGAGCATGTCATAAGAGCCAGCTAATTGTGTAACATGCCATAACACAGGTCACGGTTAGATGGTTTGTTAAGAGCAGCACAGGTGGCGCCTAACAGGGTGTGGGTCTACTTTGATCTCATGTTTGAGTCTATTGAGATGGACTCGCGCACCAGTTAACTCCCCTCTGCAGCACTTGTCCCAATGTAAGCGGGGTAATGAACTGCTCGAGCCTTGCCTGCTAAGCAGGAAATCCTCCCGACTACAACCAGCTCATACCAGAGCTATACAGGTTGACTAAGAACTAAGAAATCAACGAAGAACAAGGTGATGAAAACTAAAGCACACAACGATATGACTGTGTGGAGCAACAAAAGATAAGGTGAAGAAAACTAAAGCACACAACGATATGACTGTATGAAGCAACAAAAGATAGGGTGAAGAAAACTAAAGCACACAACGATATGACTGTATGAAGCAACAAAAGATAAGGTGAAGAAAACTAAAGCACACAACGATATGACTGTATGAAGCAACAAAAGATAGGGTGAAGAAAACTAAAGCACACAACGATATAATTGTGTGAAGCAACAAAAGATAGGGTGAAGAAAACTAAAGCACACAACGATATGACTGTGTGGAGCAACAAAAGATAAGGTGAAGAAAACTAAAGCACACAACGATATGACTGTATGAAGCAACAAAAGATAGGGTGAAGAAAACTAAAGCACACAACGATATAATTGTGTGAAGCAACAAAAGATAAGGTGAAGAAAACTAAAGCACACAACGATATGACTGTGTGGAGCAACAAAAGATAAGGTGAAGAAAACTAAAGCACACAACGATATGACTGTGTGGAGCAACAAAAGATAAGGTGAAGAAAACTAAAGCACACAACGAAATGACTGTATGAAACTGTCAGAATTACTACAGAGGAAGCAGCAAAAAATAAACTGATTCTGGAAATACTGTCTCAACGCCCAAAGACATTCTCTGGTTAACATATGATGTACCAATACCTGAACAATAGCACAGCCATCATGGTACGCCACTACACGGGTCGAACGGATGCTCCTGTGTTTTCTTCTAGGTCTGTTGCTGCGGAGGTATGCAGACATTTCTGCAGAAGACACTCTTGGTAGTTTGACAGTTACATATTGTGAGCCTTCTTTCTCGTGAATAACTAGCTCAGTACGTGACCTTGCAACAACAACAACAAAAAAAGAAGTAAAAAAGAAATAGTAAACAATATGGCTAAGCTTAGAAATGTTTACACAACAAACAAGTTATAGACAACATTCAAGGAATGCAAAGGAATAACACAAGAATAAAATCAAGAAACAATGACATTCCAACGTTTTCTACATGCAGTAATATTCTCCTTTTCCGTGTTCCATTGATTTTCGATTATATCATTAGCAAGCAAGAGTGCTTAGATCTTTGGATGCAACAGAATGATGCGGATCCCATGGACTGCAAAGAAGACCAATGATACAGTACTAGAGGAGGTACAAACACAAAGAAGACTAATGATAGAGTACTAGAAGAGGTACAAACACAAAGAAGACCAATGATACAGTACTAGAGGAGGTACAAACACAAAGAAGACCAATGATACAGTACTAGAGGAGGTACAAACACAAAGAAGACCAATGATACAGTACTAGAGGAGGTACAAACACAAAGAAGACCAGTGATACAGTACTAGAGGAGGTACAAACACAAAGAAGACCAATGATACAGTACTAGAGGAGGTACAAACACAAAGAAGACCAATGATACAGTACTAGAGGAGGTACAAACACAAAGAAGACCAATGATACAGTACTAGAGGAGGTACAAACACAAAGAAGACCAATTATACAGTACTAGAGGAGGTACAAACACAAAGAAGACCAATGATACAGTACTAGAGGAGGTACAAACACAAAGAAGACCAATGATACAGTACTAGAGGAGGTACAAACACAAAGAAGACCAATGATACAGTACTAGAGGAGGTACAAACACAAGGAGGACCAATGATACTGTACTAGAGGAGGTACAAACACAAAGAAGACCAATGATACAGTACTAGAGGAGGTACAAACACAAAGAAGACCAATTATACAGTACTAGAGGAGGTACAAACACAAAGAAGACCAATGATACAGTACTAGAGGAGGTACAAACACAAAGAAGACCAATGATACAGTACTAGAGGAGGTACAAACACAAAGAAGACCAATGATACAGTACTAGAGGAGGTACAAACACAAGGAGGACCAATTATACAGTACTAGAGGAGGTACAAACACAAAGAAGACCAATGATACAGTACTAGAGGAGGTACAAACACAAAGAAGACCAATGATACAGTACTAGAGGAGATACAAACACAAAGAAGACCAATGATACAGTACTAGAGGAGGTACAAACACAAAGACAACTTATTGCAAGGATCAGAACAAGGCAGTCATCTTTTTTTGGGCATGTTATGAGAATTGGAGACCTGGAGCATGTTGTGACAATGGGAAAGATAGCAGGAAAGAGAGACAGAGGAAGGCTGAGAGAAAAGATGCTTGACAGCCTGAGAGAATGGCACGGGCGACAATCAACAACAGAGTTGGTAAATGACACACGTGATAGAAGTTGATGGAGGTCAATGATCACCAATGCAACCGGCAGGGCAACTGATGATGATGTTCATCTCACAAGTGTCACTGGGGCCCAAAAGGAGAGCAAAGAAAGTAACACTGTAACCTGTCAGGCATATTGTAAGTGACAACTAAGGAGGGTAGGTCACAAATCTGGTTACTCCTATCCTACAGAGACTTTAAACCTCAAAACTTCAACAGATATAGACAGGTCAAAATTTGATGGCCTGGCATGTATTTGTTGAAGACCTATGCTCCTCTGGATGTTGAATAAGTTTTTGCATCCTGCAGCAAATTTGGCCTATGAGAAGGGAAGTGGTGTATTGAATATTATTATTCAAAATTTGTGCCTAGACTGTGGCTAATAGCCTATTCTTTTCAATTTTCATCTGCAAAGGGTTCTTTTATCTACACAGCATGTACACGGAACCTCTGTGTTTATTGATCCTCTCCGATAGGACAAGGCACGTGGTCTCACCTCCCTTGAGGCCTAGGGTTGCGTGAAACTTGCAGGTTTCAAATGCCTGCCATTTCATACTTTTGATCATTACCTTATCTCTCTATTATAGTATATCTTAATTTTTTAATTATTAAAACAAAAATACTTTTAATAACGACAGGTCTGTCAACCACATACCAAAGTCTGGAGGACGAGGGTGTCTTTTTTCAACCTTATAGTTACTCAGGTAGAAATAACCAGTTTTGCAGAACCTTCCTAGAGTAAAACTTCCAACTCCTGATTCTGATGCCACATATTAGTACTTAGTGAATAGAATTATTGCACATCAATCAATTAGGACCTTTTCAGCTCCCTGTGGAGTAAAGGTCTACAACAAATACACACCAAGTCAAAAACACTGATCTGTCTAAAGCTGTTGAAGTTTTTGTGGCTTAAGGATTCTACAGGATAGGGTAGCTGTATTCAGACCCAACCTTATCTGGGGTAGTTGTCTCGCCGCAGCGACTCAATTTCAACCAGTGTTCGTAAAGCGATCTCAGTCCCGCCAGGCGGAGCGATAGCGCGGGCTTGCGGAAAACGCTCGCCTGCCTTTCCCCGTAGTGCGAATTGGGTGCGGTTTGTGGTAGTGGCTCCTCCACCGAGGTGTGCTAGTCTGGTCCGTATCAGGAAACGTGGTCCGTCCGTGGTGATTTATCTAAGGCTTATAGCAGAGCTCGACAGTACGTCTCGCTGGTGGTCCGACTCTCGCAAAGAGCTTGTGACCGGCAAATGGAAAGCAGGAATCGTTGCCTCGAGGCCCTGCGTTCTCCCTACGGAGAAGGGCAGGCCGGCAGGCCAAATTGTGTCTCTAGTCCCAGTGAAATTCATCGCCGAGGTCGTTGGGATCCGTTCTGCACAGAGCGCTGCCATCCCTCCTCGAGCGAGCCCGGTCGGTCGGTCGTCTGGTGCGTGTGGGAGGCCCCTGTCAGGCGGTCCTAGGTCGACGGAGTGAGGGACGGGTGGAACAACCGTCCGTCCGTCCCGTCAGTCGGTCCCTGCGGCCGTCCCAGTGAGGCTTTTTACACACCCTTCCTCCGCCGACCGGTGTGCGCAGTACGTACGTCTCCGACAGATATCTGGTTGATCCTGCCAGTAGTCATATGCTTGTCTCAAAGATTAAGCCATGCATGTCTAAGTTCACACTGTCTCACGGTGAAACCGCGAATGGCTCATTAAATCAGTCGAGGTTCCTTAGATGACACGATCCTACTTGGATAACTGTGGCAATTCTAGAGCTAATACATGCTTACCAAGCTCCGACCCTCGCGGAAAGAGCGCTTTTATTAGTTCAAAACCAATCGTCGTTTCCCCTCGCGGGGTTGCGGCGTCCCCACTGGTGACTCTGGATAACTTTGTGCTGATCGCATGGCCTCATGTGCCGGCGACGCATCTTTCAAATGTCTGCCCTATCAAATGTCGATGGTACGTGACATGCCTACCATGTTTGTAACGGGTAACGGGGAATCAGGGTTCGATTCCGGAGAGGGAGCATGAGAAACGGCTACCACATCCAAGGAAGGCAGCAGGCGCGCAACTTACCCACTCCCGGCACGGGGAGGTAGTGACGAAAAATAACAATACGGGACTCTTTCGAGGCCCCGTAATTGGAATGAGTACACTTTAAACCCTTTAACGAGGATCTATTGGAGGGCAAGTCTGGTGCCAGCAGCCGCGGTAATTCCAGCTCCAATAGCGTATATTAAAGTTGTTGCAGTTAAAAAGCTCGTAGTTGGATCTCAGGCGCAGGCGGGCGGCCCGGCTCGCGCCGGTTCACTGCCCGTTGTCTCCTGCCCTACCGTCTGCCGGCTCTCTCCCACGGGTGCTCTTCGCTGAGCGTCCTGGGTGGCCGGCGCGTTTACTTTGAAAAAATTAGAGTGTTCAAAGCAGGCCTCGGCTGCCTGAATAATGGTGCATGGAATAATGGAATAGGACCTCGGTTCTATTTTGTTGGTTTTCGGAACTGGAGGTAATGATTAACAGGGACAAACGGGGGCATTCGTATTGCGGCGTTAGAGGTGAAATTCTTGGATCGCCGCAAGACGAGCTACTGCGAAAGCATTTGTCAAGAATGTTTTCATTAATCAAGAACGAAAGTCAGAGGCGCGAAGACGATCAGATACCGTCGTAGTTCTGACCATAAACGATGCCGACTAGCGATCCGCAGGAGTTGCTTCGATGACTCTGCGGGCAGCTTCCGGGAAACCAAAGTGTTTGGGTTCCGGGGGAAGTATGGTTGCAAAGCTGAAACTTAAAGGAATTGACGGAAGGGCACCACCAGGAGTGGAGCCTGCGGCTTAATTTGACTCAACACGGCCAACACTGAAATGATTGACATGCCGAGACCACTCTTCTGGGGTCTAATATGGAACTGGTGCTGGACTTAGACCCCCAGAAATCTGGGGTTATGTCCCCTGTGGCTCGGTTTTGTCTGCATCCAGTGTTTGATAAAGGAATTGACGGAAGAGCACTATCAGGAGTGGAGCCTGAGACCTAAGTTAACTTACCACGCCAATACTGCAGAATGACTATCAAAAAGTACACCTTAGTGGGGTCTAATAGAGAACATGTGCTGGAATTAGACCCTCGAAAATCTTTGGGGCTACCCTTTAAGAAACTTGACTATCTCGCTAAGGGAATTGACGAAAGGGCACCACCAGGTGTGGAACCTGCGGCTTAATTTGACTGAACACGCCAATGCTGTAGAACAACTGACAAATTGAGAGCGCTGCCGTTTGGGTCTAATAATGAACGTACGCTGGTATTAGACTCACGGACGACAAGTCAGCTCAAATGAAAGAACGCTACGGAAATCGTGTTTAACTCCGCAGATTTCAAATACCTGGTCATTGACAAACAAAAGCCCTCAATAAATTCGTCTGACCAAATAGTGAACGGGTGCTGGAAATAGATCTGAAGACAGGTCAGTTTTACCCTACAAATGACAGGGCGTTGCTACGGAAAACCAGCTCAAATCGAGAGGAGCCGCAGACACTTTGGTTCACGTACCAGGCTGATAAGCCAAGGGCGCGAGGCTACCATGTGGGGGATTACGGCCGAACCCTTGAAAGCCGCAATCCCGCCCAAAATCTCAGCACCACTGCAATGGGAGGCTCCTACATGCTCGGGACCTGGGGCTTGCGCCCCAGCCCTATCAGGTAGAGCCACAGTAAGAGGTCCTTGCCGCCCGCAAATCAAAGCGGGCGGAAAACTGCTTGATACTCACCCTATACGGCGATGGGGTGCGAAAAACACCAACCAAAGACTTAGAACCTGGTCGGGGTGTCGAAAACAGTAGAGCAGCCACCACACTGTGAACTGTCAAGACTCAACCACTGACCATGAGAGTTGTCCGCACACCAGGCGATCAACATCTCTGTGACATTACCAGGCTTGCACTCTGGCTAAATGCACTCCGGTTACGATATCTACCTCTGTACGTTATCAGCCATAACTATCATGCTGGACGCAGAAGAGATGCAGACCAGCGGACATTGCACACCTGCCCCACTGTGTCAACACCCCAGGTGGCGGGGAATGCTAGGCGTACCATCCCTGCATAGTGGCCAAGAAAATAAAGGGAAAAGGAGATACCCCACTCACATGCAAATGCTACGTTTCTGGCAGGACGTGACGATCCTGGGATACAGACACACTGGACTGCCTCTCTTCCGGGTAAACCAGTCCATCTCATATATCACATACCATCATTGCACCCTATAGACACGAGTAGTGAAGACTCGATAGTCTGGAAAGACAACTTCCATAGGAGAGAAAACTCTGATCGTAAACAACTGCTGCCTTGCAGATAGGCTGGGGACAGCCAAAGGCTAAGGAGGGCATCCCTACAGAAACGCCTGTTGAAATCGGATGCACGGGGCCGCAAGCCTAACAAAACAGTGCAACGTAAATCACAGTATGATGGCAGCACAACCTATTCGAAAAACGTATGGCGCTCATCCTGAGGAGACCCGCCAGGCAGCGATAGCGCCGGGCCCCACGCCTCGAAGGGGCCCACCCTTGACTACTGGTGGTCACCCACCCATGTGTCGTGGAGTCAAGGCACATGGCTATGGGGAAACGACTATTGGCCAAAACCTCAAGACCCTCAGAATATTACAGTGGAATGCGGAGGGAGTCATTAACAAAAAACTTTCCCTAACACATCACCTGCATGAAGGTAAGATTGACGTGGCATGTATCCAGGAAACGCACCTCAACAAAAACCATAAATTCTCAATCAGAGGATACCAGACTTTCCGTCTAGATAGAGAAGGCCACAAAGGAGGGGTCCTGATACTGACCAGAAACAGCATACCGAGTAGCGCGGTACCTGTCAATCACACCGGACAAGCAGAAATTGTAGGAGTTGACATAATGGCTCAAGAGACGAAGCTCCGCATTTTCAATCTGTACGGACCACCAAACAGAGACCTATCGCTCTCGAGTATGGAGGTCAGAGACTCCAACTGCATAGTGGTTGGAGATTTCAACAGCCACTCGGAGAGATGGGGATACTCTGACACAGACAGCAGAGGTGACGAAGTGGAAGATTGGGAGATAGATGCAAATCTCTCCCTAATCAATAGGCCGGAGGATAGCCCTAGCTTCTATTCAAGAACATGGCATACCACCTCAACTCCAGATTTGGCCTTCTCCACACAGGACATACACTATAAAATAGACCGCCAGGTGCTAAACCAACTGGCAGGTAGCGACCACAGGCCGATCAGGCTAACCATTGACATGGAAGTAGGCCCACAGGAAACAAAACCGCTCCCACGTTGGAATTACAAACGAGCCGACTGGGACAGATTTGCAATCCTGACAGATGGGCTGTGTGAAACCATCAACACACGAAACACCAAAATGAAGCCCATGGTAGAGAGCCTAAGCAAGGCAATAATGCAAGCCGCCACTGAAACCATCCCAAGAGGAGCTAGGAAAAACTATAAGCCCTACTGGAATGATGAGTTACAGAAAGTGGAAGATGCAGTTACAAATGCGAGGAACATGGCAGAACGAGAAAAATCCGTGGAGGCAAACATCGCCCTCAAAGCCGCCGCGGCGAAGTACAAACACACTCTCAAGCAAACAGCAAGAGAAAGTTGGAAAAATAAAACGGAAAGTTTAAACCTGGACAAAGAAGGGAACAAGCTATGGAAGCTAGTCAGAGCCATGAACGACGAAACCCCGTCAAATAAACAAATTACTATCAAGCAAGGCGAGAACTTGATCACAGGTAAGAAAGCCGCAAACGCCTTTGTCGATCACTATGCCAGAGCAAACCACATCGAGGTCCCTGCAGATAAGCATACAGACATTAGCGAAGAGCTAAAGGGGCACGAAAACATAAATACGGCTCCTGAAGAGCACATGATGGCCAAACTAACAATGCGCGAAATGGAAGAGGCTATGAGAACACTAAAGAGAAGGAAATTTCCCGGAAAAGACGGGATAACAAACGAAATGCTGATGGGGCTGGGCCAAACAGCGAAGGAAAAACTACTATCAGTCCTGAACCAAAGCTGGAAAAGGGGTATTATACCCCAGGCATGGAAAGATGCAATACTGGTACCAGTACCAAAAACAGGAAAGGACAAAACAGATCCGAATGGATACAGGCCCATAAGCCTACTGAGCTGTGTCGGCAAGCTGATGGAACGGATGATAAACACCAGACTGATGTGGCATCTGGAAGAAAAACGAATACTAATTCCACAGCAAGCCGGCTTTAGACAGCACAGATCCACTGAGGACCAGGTCATCCTCATAGCCCAGGAGATAGAAGATGCCTACCAGGCACAGAAACACACAGTAGCTGTTTGGGTGGATCTGGAAAAGGCATTTGACAAAGTCTGGAAGGATGGACTTAGAGTCAAGCTAAGAAGAAGTGATGTTTGTGGGAAGATGTACAAGTGGATCAACCACTACCTCAAACAAAGAAGGGCCAGAGTCCAAGTACAAGGGCAGATGAGCAAAAAGGTGACACTCGAGCAGGGAGTACCCCAAGGGGGAGTACTGTCACCCACACTCTTCCTGGTATATATAAACGATATTACAGAGAATATACCAAGAAGAGTCCATAGCTCAATGTTTGCAGACGATCTGGCTATGTGGACCTCTGAAAAGAATCTCACCATAGCAAGAAATCGGATGCAAACGGCCCTAACATCGCTGGAAGAGTGGGCGAACTCATGGCTGGTCAAAATAAACGAGGAGAAAACCACGTGCACAATATTCTCGCTCTCATTAAAACCCCAAAGTACCAAATTAAGCCTAAATGGCAAAATCCTGCAGCCAAACGACAACCCAACCTATCTGGGAGTCACATTTGATCGGCGCATGACATGGAAAAGTCAGATTGAGAGAAACCGAATGAAAGCCAGAGAAAGAATGGCGATCATGAGGAAACTTGCTGGCACAAGCTGGGGAGCAGACGAAGGCATACTAAAGAAACTGTACACTGGAAGAGTGAGACCAGTTCTCGAGTATGGCATCGCGGCATGGACAACAGCAGCGAAGGCGAACTTCGATAAAGTTAACAAACTTCAAAACCAAGCCATGAGAATCATAACTGGTGGCATGAAGTCAACGCCAATTGTAGAACTTGAAAAGATTACAAAACTGCAATCCATGACCGACAGAAGAGACTGCAGAGCCCAGCTGCAGTCAGAGAAACTCCGAAGACTGACGGACCATCCAATGTACCAGAGGCTAAACAATTTGGGAACTGGGAAACTAAAGCGGAGAAACTTTGCAGAAATAGCCAAAGCAAAGATGCACGAAGATCCCATAAACGCACTAACAACACCAAAACCCATCACTACTGTACGAAAACCTACTTGGAGGCAGGATATATTTCCAGAGGTGGTAGAAAATATACCAGGTATTGCAAACAAAAACTGCCAGACCGAAAAAGAAAGGAGAGACACTACCTTAAGCTTCATAACGAAAAGCTACCCAAGCATGGACTGGACCCATGCATACACCGACGGTTCTGTAACAAACACTACACAGAACGGAGGGGCAGGAGCATTCCTGAACCTACCAAATGGCAGAAAAATAACACTGTCATTCGCTACTGGTAAGTACACGAGCAATTTCAGAGCAGAGGCAGAGGCACTGAGGGCGGCAGTGGAAGAAATGGTAACACACAGTGAAAATGAGAGCCATATAGTCCTGCTGACAGATGCTCTCGAAGTAGTCACAGCGCTAAAAAGCCAGAAAAACACTGAGCTTAATGACTTAAGAGCAGCACTCTGCAAACTGTGCCAACAGTCCGCACCAAAAAGGGTAGTGGTACAGTGGGTTCCGTCACACTGCAACATCCAAGGCAACGAGGAGGCAGACAGACTGGCAAAAGAAGGTGCAAGGCTACCACAAATAGATACCAGTATGACGTACGAAGAGTCAAAACGGCTTATCAAAGCCAGGTACATGTCCAAATGGGAAACCGAACATACTGGTTACACCAAAAACGATGCCTATTACCAGTTGAACCGAAGAGAGCAGGTCGTTGTCTTCAGACTTCGCACTGGCCACAACAGACTGAGGTACCACCTCTTCAACAAATTGAAGATAGGGTGTACCGACGAATGCCCGTGCGGTACTGGTAAAATGACCACTGAACATCTGCTGCAGAACTGCCCGACATACGAGGATCAGAGAGAGCAGATGTGGCCATTGCCAGTGGAACTGCAAGACAAGCTCTATGGTAGTGGCGAGAGTCTCAGGATGACCGCCGCTTTTTTCGAGAAAATAATGGTTACTGTCTGACTGTGTACGCAGAAGAAGAAGACCCAACCTTCTGTAGCAACCTCTTACAACATGCTTGGCAGGTACAGTTTGATCGCATTATAATTGCCCAGCTTTTACTTAGGCTTGAAAGTGCAGAAAAGAATAGTAACACTGTAATCTGGCAGGCATGTTGTAAGAGGCAAGAAACGAGAGTTAGACATGATGTTGGTTACTCCATTCTGCAAAAACTTTAATTCACAAGAACTTCAATAGAAATAGACATGCTTGATGACTTGCACACATTTTTAAGGCCCATACTCCACGCGTAAATGAAAAGGTTTTGATCGACTGATTGAGTGACTGAATTGGTTTAATAGTATAATCATTCCTCTTTCACTCCATTGGGAGCAGAGCCGAATATTGACATGGCATAGCTATGGAGATTATCAGAGTACTCAATCAGTCATATCTCACCAAGTTATGGCAAAATGCCAGTTTACCCATTTCAAATTTGACCAAGTCCCTCAAACATTTAATAAAAGACATTCATCATCATCAGCAGCCCTCATTATAGCCAGCATCAAATGAGAGAACGAGATGAAGAGATGCTGAGCAATACATGAGCTGTAGCGGTCAGTGAACCAAAGCTGACTGCTAACGTCAGGACCAGTGACCCAGAGGTGCCAAGACCCGTCTCTACCTCTGCGTGGTTATCAGTAGGCTTTAAAAGGGCAGGATGGCTATGGGGAAGGGATAGTAGAGGGAAGGCTAGCCTGGTACCCAAAAATGCCATGCTAAAGTCTGATGTGTCACACTGAATTGTGCAAATATCACAGTCAACCTGAAAATTACTACACAATGGATTTTGTTCTACATCCTGCTACTTGGAAAACATTTTTCGGGGCTTGGTAGCAAGAGTTTGAGAATGAAGAAGAAGAAGAAAATATGAGATAATAAAAGAATATATTTATGCAGAAATTCAATTAAATTTTAAGTAAACCTAATAAAGAGTTGTAGAGTATTATGTATCCTGAGTGGTGCGCCGGGGTCATTGTGTATGACAAGGACAAAAATGTCACCACTGCCCCACATAGAGCATGCCGTAAGCAGTGACTGTGTGACATGGCATAACACTGACCATGGTCAGGTAATTTGTTAAGAACAGCATAGTTGCACCTAACAGGCTGTGGGTCTACTTTGCTCTAGTGTTTGAGTCTATTAAGATTGACTTGCACATCGGTTAAACACCGTCCATAGCACTTATTCCAAAACAGTGGAGTAATAAGCTGCTAGAGCCTACCCTATGAAGAAAGAAATCTTCCTCCTGGCTACATCCAGCTCATGCCAGAGCTGAGCCCTGCACAAGGGCATCTACTGCAGTAGAAATACAGGTCGACTAAGACACTATTATGTAAAAAGTGTATGGCTATATGAATGTGAATCTTGTCCAATGAATTAACAATAGAAAAAAAAATGAAATAAAGATATTTTGCACCAACAAAAACCTGTAATAAAAGATCAATACAAAATAAAATTTTAAAAAGAACTTCAGAATTAATTGACACATACACACCTAAACCCACTCTGAAAATATCTCCCTTCTGTTGTGTCAGGTTTGTTTGGAGCTCCATTGAACTGCAGAAGTGAATGGCGATTTGATGTGTAATCAGCTTTATCTGAAAAGCCACAGATGAGTCTATACTCTCGACACCAGCTTCCAAATGAACAGCTAAGCAGCTCATCTCCTCCTTTGCTAGATTTGACTTTATTGTAAAAGTCAACTTTGCTGCACCTTTGATTGTGCCGGTTCAGTTTTGAAGAATGAGACGAGGAATTGCCCATAATGATGCAATGACACAGCACCTGAAAACAAGTTGTACATATTATACAAAGTTAAAAATGGTATCATAGCAAACGTTGTCATTGATGATCAAGTGCTAAATTAGCCTGTCTAAAATAACTGTCTGTACCCTTTTAGTTGATTTTGTTTAATATTGTATGTAGTGTACAACTTTCTTTGGCAATGCTCAATAGTGAAGTTACTAAAAATACATAGGTCAACACAGTCTGCCTAGAACATATAGCCAACTAATTGTGCACTGACATACAGGTCTGCTCTGTCTCTGCCCATAACTGTGAGCTAAGCCAGTGCTTCCAAAAGTGGTTGTCCAAAGACCAGAGTCAGTCCATGGAGGGGTATCAATGAACTGGACCAAAAGATGTAGTCGTTCTTTTCACTTGGGTTTCGTCTTCAAATGATCTTTAAAAAACAAAACTGTCTCTCTATCTAATCATGATATCCCTATATTTTAAATATAAAAATGGATGGTATTTTGTTAATATAGAAATTATTAAACTTTAAATAGTGAATGCCATGACAATTATTCGAATTTATTTAAACAGTTGTAACAAAAAGTGCTTACACCTACTATCATTAACTGGTAATGAAGGCATAGAACTGGCTAGGCATGCATATAGACACTATTGATAGTTGTCCATCACAAGTGATGAAGACCACTCTCTTTGTTCAGCCGTGTGGACAGTCGTATCTCTTGCTGTGTCCGCTGAAATGGGTGACTTGCGCGGAGATTTGGATGAAAGTGAGGAAGAAACTGCGCCTTTTGTCAACCTCGCTCACAGAGCCTAAGCTACCTTTTGCCAGTGGCAAGACATTTATCGAGACGACTGGAGATAGTATAGGATGCAGATTTTGCCTCAGGGTTACCACCGAAGCCTTTTCGTAAACATATAACCCGCAGGGTAGAAAGGTGGGAAGGCATCTAACGCAGTTTGTCGTGCCTTTTCGATAACCACAAGAGGTCGTATGGACAACACTCAGCGTGTGAGTGAGTCTGGCATCTCTCCCCAGCTGTATTCAGTTCATCATAGTAGCATCTAAAATTCCCACACGCCATATTCGTGAAGGTGAACCGGCAGAACTAACCCGTGAGATACGACACAGGTATAAGCGTAGCGCCATTCAGCCGGCGTCCAGACCAGGATAAACGGACGGAAGAAATCACAAAAAAAGAACGAAATAACAAGTCCAGATGGAAAACAACTCCATGTATCCGTGAACACAAGTGTAAGTCGTCGACTAGTGTGAATTTCAGGCAAATCCGTGGTCTGGCGGCATCCATAATGATCCAAAACAGTAGAGAAATGTAGACTCGCAGCCAGTTACGGCGCCATCTTTGCCAGACACTATTATTACAAATTCTAATATCAATTTAAGATAACTGAAAAAGAACAATCATAAAAAATAATTTTCCAAATTTGTCTGAATGAAAACTGGGTCAAAAGAGCTTTAAAAAACTGTCTTTTGTAACTGACAAGTGCCATACATAGGCTTTTTGAGCAAATATGAATTAAATATGTTAAAGCGAGGTAAATAATATAAGCAACTCAAGTGAAGTTGAGTATTTAATTGTTAGCTCCCATTGAAAAATGTATTAATTATTGCTGTGGAATGTGTAGGATACAAACTAACTTTCACAAATTATTGACATTGCATAGTACTGACATCACTTTGTAACAGCAATCTTGATATGACATTTGAAATTTCAATTGCAATCATCTCAGCGGTTTCCATTGAACCTTTAGTAATTAGCAAACCCAGTGTTATGGGAACCTCAAAATGAATCAATCCTACTACTTTTATTTGTTCAATCATGATCTCTGGTTGACACTCCAAGAGCCAATATCACAATCTCAGTTCGAATCACGCTCATGTTCAGTTTAGCAGACGTAGGTTTTTTTTTTTTTTTTGCTCTTCCACTAACAGAAAGTAATGGCAACTTACCATACTGCACACTTGCCAAGAAACTTATAACAGTCAAATAGGTTGGCGGTTGTAAAAAGTGATGTACTGCAAAGGACATGCTACTTACTTTTCATATATATATATATATATATATATATATATATATATATATATATATATATATATATATATATATAACTTAACTTAACTTAATGTCTTTATACTGGTTTAGATGACTCTGCAGAGTCTGTATACAACCAGTTCCATTTACAACACCTTCCTCTAGAAGCTGTACGCATCCAATCTGTTCTTAAATGCATTGACCGTCCCAGCCTCCACCACCTCACTTGGCAATGCATTCCAAGCATTCACAACTCTCTGGCTAAAGAAATACTTCCTAATATCTAATCTGGATCTCTCCTTAGTCAACTTGTAGCTGTGCCCTCTTGTCATTATTGGTGGTTGTACTTTAAAAAATTTGTTATAGTCTACTTTTTCCATTCCTCTGATCATCTTATACACCTGTATTAAGTCACCACGAAGTCTTCTCTCTTCTAGACACTGTAGGCCGGTTCTTTTTAATCTTTCTTCATAACTGTAATTCTGAAATACCACTATCAGCTTTGTCGCTCTTTTTTGTATTCTCTCCAACATGTCTATATCCCCTCTCTGATAAGGACTCCACACCTGTACACAGTACTCCAATCTAGGTCTAACTAATGCTTTATTCAGTTTGACTATCACCTCCTTGCTCCTATGTTTAATATTTCTTTTTATCATCCCTAACATCGCATTTGCCTTTTTTACTGCTACCTGAACTTGCTCCCTCACCTTACATGTATGATCTATTATAACCCCTAGGTCCTTTTCCTTATCTATCTTTCTAATATTGTTCTCTCCCATTCTGTAATTATGTTCCATATTGGATCTACCCATGTGGATGACTGTACATTTATCTACATTAAACCCCATTTGCCAGATTACAGACCATTCTCGAATTTTATCTAAATCCGACCTCAATATATCCACTTCTGCTTTAGATGAGACACTACTGCATAGTTTTGTGTCATCAGCAAATTTTGCAATAATGGATCCCATACCTATGTCCAAATCATTTATATATATATCAAGAATAAAATTGGTCCCAAAACCGAGCCCTGTGGCACTCCACTTTTCACTTCACACCACTCAGAGTACTCCTCATTTATACCCACCCTTTGCCTTCTTCCCGTTAACCAATTTTCATTCCATTTGGCAACTTCCCCACCTATTCCATGTGATTTTAATTTTCGAAATAATCTTTGATGAGGTACTCTATCAAAGGCCTTTGCAAAATCCAGATAAATAACATCCACTGGCTCCCCTTTATCTAACATTTTGGTAACCTCCTCCATGAATTCTAATAGATTTGTTAAGCATGATCTCCCTCTGGTAAACCCATGCTGACTATTTCTAATTAGATTAAATTTATCTAAATGCATTACAATGTTTTGAGTACATTTGTTCCTACTACAAATGTAGTGCCAACAATCATCATCATCAAGTGCCGTCTCTGCATTGGAGGTTGGCGACAATGGATCTCCAGCTATATCTTCATCTTCTTCTTAACACACCAAGTCATGAAACGCTGATCTGTCTATAGCTGTTGTCATTTTTGTGGTTTAAGGTTTTTATAGTATAGAGTAGCCATATCCAGGCCCAACCTTCTTTAGTCACCTCTTAACTTAACTTTATTATACTGGTTTAGAAGGCTCTACAGAGTATGTATACAACCAGTTTATTCCCCTTCATCAATACTAAAAATAACTGTAAGCATCCTATCTATTTTTAATGCATTAACTGATGATGCCTCCACCAAATCCTGTGGCAATGCATTCCAAGCATTCATCACACTTTAACAAAAAAAATATTTCCTTATATTTAATCTGGACCTGTCTTTAAACAATTTGAAGCTGTGCCATCTTGTTCTTGTAGCTAGTTGACTTTAAAAAACTTGATATAATCTAATTTATCCTTTCCATTTATTAATTTATAAACTTGTAATAAATCACCTCGAATTCTTCTCTGTTCTAGACACTAGATGAGTTTTAATCTTTCCTCATAACTATAATTCTGGAATCCCACAATCAGTTTTGTAACTCTACTTTGTATCCTTTCTAGAATGTTTTTATCCACTCTATAACAAGGACAACACCTGAACACAGTACTCCAATTTAGGTCTCACTAATGATTTATATACTTCAACTATCACTTCTTTGTTCTTATGTGTAATGTTTATTATTATCATACCCAGCATAGCATTATACTTTTTCCCTGCCACCTGAACTGGCTCTCTTGCCCTCCCCTCTTCCCTCCAATATAACTTTCAACAGACTGTCATGTTGCTTGACTTGACCAATATATTTTATTTCTCTGCTTTTTATTTCCTCCAGAAGTATCTTCTTTACCTCACTAGTTGTTTTCCTATCTTTCCAAAAAACTCATCCAAGTCTTCTGAATACCCACATTTCAAAGTGTTCAATATCTCTTCTCCATTTTCTTGGTCATGGTCCATGTTACTTCATACAATAAAACTGAATGCATTTTCATTTTTAAGTTCTGAGATATCTGTTTGGACAGAAGTGTATGTCTCATGCTGTTAAATGTATTCTTTGCCATCTCTTAATGAACCCTCTTTTGCATTTGCCACCTGATGATATAAGCTGGCCAAGATATAAATTGCTTTATACTTGTTCCAGAATTTCTCCATTTATGTGAATGTCAACCTGTGGACTTTCTTTCTTATTGGTGAACACCATAACTTTAGTCTTTTTGATGTTCCATTTCCAGCTCACATTTCTGGCTCTTACTATTTATCTTATTCATTAGTTTCTGCAGATGTACTGGATCCTCTGCTGTTAAAACTGTACCATTAGCACATTTGATATTGATATTTCGTCCTCCTATATTCAATCCAGGCATTTCTTCTATTTCATTGACAATTGTTTCTGTGTATTCCTTAAACAGGCCAGGGGACAGCATACACCTCTATCTAGCCCCTTTTTATTATATTTATACTTGATGAAGCCTCATCTCTAGTTCTCAAACATACCAATTGATCCAAATATGAGTTTGTTATAAGTTTGATATCCTTACCATCCAGATTTATATCCTCCATACATTTTATTAACTGTTCATGCTTCAGGTTATCAAATACTTTAGTATAATTAATGAAGCAGGCATATACATCCTTTACATCTCCATGTATTTTTCCACAATCATTCTCATGCAGAAAATTCCTTCTCTTGTTCCGCTTGAACCAAACTGCTTCGCACTGACCTCTTTGTTAATCTTTCTTTTAATTCTTTCTTGTACGATTTTAAGTAGTATTTTTGGTGACATGGCTCATGAAATTTATAGTTCGAAAATCCGTGACATCTACTGCTTTGGTCTTCTTAGGCAACATTACGAACTCTGAAATTGTTAGGTCCTGTGGTACGTGTTCTATTGTGTATATGTCGTAGCATAGATCTGTGACTTGATAGACACCAAATTCTTTCAGTGCTTCTATAATTTCTACGGTAACGCTTTCTGGTCCAGCAGCTTTTCTTTTCTTTATTATTCATATTGCTCTTTCTTCTTCTTCTTCGTACGCTGTCAGACGTCAACCTTTATTTTTTCGAAAAAAGCAGCTGTCATCCTGTGGCTATCGACACTGCCATAGAGCTTATCTAGTGTTGCCACTGGTGATGGCCACATCTGCTTTCTCTGATCTTCGTATGTCGGGCAGTTTTGCAGCAAGTGTTCAGCGGTCATTTTCCCGGTACCGCACGTGCATTCGTCAGTGCCACCTATCTTCAATTTATTGAATGGGTGGTACCTCAGTCTATTGTGGCCTGTGCGAAGTCTGAAGACCACGACCTGCTCTCTTCTGTTCAACTGGTAATAGGCATCGTTTTTTGTGTAGCCAGTATGTTCTGTTTCCTATTTGGTCATGTATCTAGCTCTAATAAGCCTTTTTGACTCTTCGTATGTCGCACTAGGATCTGGTTGTGGTAGTCTTGCACCTTCTTTTGCCAGTCTGTCTGCCTCCTCGTTGCCTTGGATGTTACAGTGGGATGGAACCCACTGTACCACTACTCTTTTTGGTGCGGACTGCTGGCATAGTTGACAGAGCACTGCTCTTAAGTCATTAAGTTCAGTATTTTTCTGGCTCTTTAGTGTTGTGACTACGGCCAGGGCATCCGTAAACAGGACTATATGGCTTTCATTTCTTTTGCATGTCACCATTTCTTCTACTGCAGCTCTCAGTGCCTCTGCCTCCGCTCTGAAATTGCTTGAGTATTTTCCAGTTGCCACTGACAGTGTTATTTTTCTACCATTTGTTAGGCTCAGGAATACCCCTGCCCCTCCATTGTGTGTTGTGTTTGTTACAGAACCGTCGGTGTATGCATGGGTCCAGTCCATGCTTGGGTAGTTTTTCGTTATGTACCTCAGGGTTATGTCTCTTCTTTCTTTTTCAGTCTGGCTGTTCTTGATTCCAATACCTGGAATATTTTCTACCACCTCTGAAAATATATGCTGCCTCCAGGTAGGTTTGCGTACAGTAGGGATGGGCTTTGGTGTTGTTAATGCGTTCATAGGGTCTTTGTTCATCTTTGCTTTGGCTATTTCTGCAAAGTTTCTCCGCTTTAGTTTCCCATTTCCAAAATTATTTAGTCTCTTATGCATTGGATGGTCTGTCAGTCTTCTGAGTTTCTCTGCTTGCTGCTGGGCTCTGCAGTCTCTTCTGTCGGTCATGAATTGCAGATTTGTAATCTTTTCCAGTTCTACAATTGGCGTTGACTTCATGCCTCCTGTTATAACTCTCATGGCTTGGTTTTGGAGTTTGCTAATTTTGTCAATGTTTGCCTTTGCTGCTATTGTCCATGCCACAATGCCATACTCTAGAACTGGTCTCACTCTTCCAGTGTACAGTATCTTTAGTATACTTTCTTCTGCTCCCCAGCTTGTGCCAGCAAGTTTCCTTATGATTGCCATTCTTTCTCTGCCTCTCATTCGGTTTCTCTCGATCTGACTTTTCCATGTCATGCACCGATCAAATGTGACTCCCAGGAAGTTTGGGTTGTCGTTTGGCCGCAGATATTTGCAGTTAAGACTTATTTTGGTGTTTTGGGGGTTGTTTGAAAGCGAGAATATCGTACATGTTGTTTTTTCTTCATTTATTTTGACCAGCCATGTGTTCGCCCACTCCTCCAGCGATGTTAGGTCCTGCTGCATCCAATTAATTGCTATGGTGACATTCTTTTCAGAGGTCTACATAGCTAGATTTTCTGCAAACATGGAGCTGTGGACTCTTCTTGGTATATTCTCTGCGATGTTATTTATATATACCAGGAAGAGTGTGGGTGACAGTACTTCTCCTTGGGGTACTCCCTGCTCAAGTGTCACCTTTTTGCTCAATATTGCTCTTTCAATTTCTGATTTTAGATTCAAGGTCCTGTTTGACAGTGTTCCTAAATCTGTCTCTGATCACAACAAAGTCGATCCGATTTATTTTTCTATCACCCAGATTATCCACGTGTATAGCTTCCTCTTGTGCTGTTGAAACTAGGTGATTATCCTCACAGAATTGTATAAGCCATTCTCATCTTTCATTCATTTTTCCAATACCAAATCCTCTCACTATGTTTGCCTTTCCCAATTTCTGCGTTTATTACACCCATCACTGTTACATCCGTTGTTTTTACTTGTATTTAGTTGTAGATCTTCATAATACTTCTTGATGTCTTCCTCGCAGTAATCTTGTGTAGGTGCGCAAGTTTGCACTATGGCCAAATCGAAGGGCTTTGGACTTATTTTTAACAGTATCACTCTGTGATTGTATGTCCAGTATCCTTTTATGTGCTTTTGTAGCTCATTCTTTATTAGGAAACCAACTCCATGTTGGTTTTGCTCTCCTCCTGAACATATAAATATTTGGTTTTCCTTTTATAAAAAACCTATATCAATCCATCTAGTTTTCGCCTCCCAAATTATATCCAGCTTTATGCTTTCAGACTCCTATATTAGGTTATCCAGCTTTACTGTCTTGTACATTGATCTTAGATTCCAGCCCTCTTCTCCATGTGTGTTTTGGTCTGTCTCTATCTCTCCTGCCCTGGGGATTCTAGAAAAGAGACCACCTTGTAATGCTATCAGCTGGTTTGATTAACTTGTTTTGGTCTGTCTCTATCTCTCCTGCCCTGGGGATTCCAGAACAGAGACCACCTTGTAATGCTATCAGCTGGTTTGATTAACTTGTTTTGGTCTATCTCTATCTCTCCTGCCCTGGGGATTCCAGAAAAGAGACCACCTTGTAATGCTATCAGCTGGTTTGATTAACTTATTTTGGTCTGTCTCTATCTCTCCTGCCCTGGGGATTCCAGAACAGAGACCACCTTGTAATGCTATCAGATAGTTTGATAAACTTGTGTCTTATCCAACACCAGCCTTTTCTCTTCACCTCACGTTCCACTGATTCCTGTCTTGTTCTCCCCAACAGTTTTATATTTGTGATCTTGTGATACCATTTCCATCTCTTTGTTCTGCACAGGCACCCATTTATGAAAGTCTGTACCTTTTTGGTTGTTGTTTTTGTTCTTCTTAGCTACACGTTTCAGAGTCGTACAACAGCGCAGACTTCACATTAGAGTTGAAGATTTATATTTTTGTGTTAGACTTAATTTCTTTTGATTTGCATAACATCAGCACTGCAATTAAAGCTTGTCTCGTCTTTTTTCTTTTTATTTTGACACCATTGTCTGTACCTCCTATTTTGTCTCTATTGATACTAAGATATATTTGGAGGAGTGTGTCACTTAACACAATCTGATTGTCGTTAGTTGCATTTATATTCGAAATCTCAGTTTTTTTCTAAATCATGTGTATTCTGAGTCCCAATTTCTGTGTTCTCTCATTAACTATATTTAAATCACAAAGATTAGTTATTATATTTTTTTTTAAACAGTAAAATTGTCTTTGCAGTTGTTGTTGCTACGTTATTTTTTTTTTAAACTGCATATATTTTATAACCATAGCCCACACACATTTTTACTAAGGTATACTTGTCAAGTGAAATGGTCCACTGTTTAATATGATGGTTTTTTGGGTTTCTTATGCAATATGCTGTATTTTATCAATGTTACAGAGAAATCCAAAATCGGTAAAGTATAAAATAAAATATAAGATTTTATTTAAGCATATGATCACAAAAATATTATGATACACATTAATGGTGGAAGGCCTGACACACATCTGCAACAAAAATATGGGCTACAGGAAACTGGCCGGACTTATGGACGAAATCAATAGTTATACCGTTACATAAGTCTGGAAATCTAAGGCTGTGCCAAAACTACAGAACAATAAGCCTCATCAGCCACCCTAGCAAGGTCATGCGTAGATTAATCCTCGACCGATTGAAACCCCAAGCAGAGAACATCATTGACGGGGAGCAAGCAGGGTTCAGACAGGGAAGAAGCACTACAGAACAGATATTTAATTTAAGGCTGCTAAGCGAGAAATATCTAGAACAGCAGCAAACGCTGTATCATGTGTTTGTGGATTTTAAAAAGGCGTTTGATAGGGTATGGCATAAAGCGCTTTGGGCAACCATGAGGATGTATAATATCAACGGAAATATTATAACGGTCCTTGAACACCTGTTTGACAAGGTGTCTAGCGCAGTTCTTGTGAATGGGAGGCGAGGGGACTAGTTTCGCACATCAGTTGGTGTGAGACAGGGGTGTACACTCTCTCCAACTCTTTTCAATATATTCCTTGAAGGAATTATGAGTGAGGCACTTGGAGGTCACGTTGGTACGGTCAAGATAGGGGGGCCAAACGATTACCAACCTTCGTTTTGCAGATGATATCGACGGGTTGGCAGGTTCAGAAGTAGAACTCCAGGAATGGGTCAGAAGGCTCGATGAAACAGCTCTTGACTATGGTATGGAGATAAATGCTGGAAAGACAAAATTAATGACCAACAACACCACGGACTTCAACAGCAGGATAAAAGCTAACGGTCAGGAACTCGAAGTGGTTGACCATTTTAAATATCTTGGGTCGATTGTCAGTGATGAAGGATCAAAATGTGAGGTGTTGGCCAGAATAGCACAGACAATAGTGGCGCTTGCACGGCTTAACAAAATCTGGCAAGATAAACGGTTAGCACTATGCACAAAAATCAGATTAATGCGTACACTGGTCCTGTAAGTATTCCTCTATGCGTGTGAGACATGGACAGTTACAGCTGACCTTCAACGAAGGATACAGGCCTCGGAGATGAGATGTTTCCGAAAAATTTTAAAAATCACGTACAAAGATCGAGTTACAAATGTGGAAATTCGAGATAGAATTACAACAGCAATAGGGCCTTTCGAAGACCTCTTGGTAACTGTCAAAAGAAGGAAACTCACTTGGTACGGTCACATATTGAGATCAAATGGTCTTGCAAATACAATCCTCCACGAAAAGGTGCATGGCAGACGACGAAGAGGCCAGCCCAAAGAGAGATGGGAGGACAACATAAAAGAATGGACCAGTCTCCGACCAGAAGAGTCACAGGCAGCGGCATCTGACAGAGAGGGGTGGCGTGGGGTTGTGAGGATGTCTTCATGTGTACCATAACGACCTCACCGGTTACAGGATGACCTGGCATGACCTGACCAGACATTAATTTGAAAATATATTAAATTGATTGTTTATTTAATCAACAAGAATCTTGACTACTTCTTGCAAATGGCCTATTATTTTTTTACATTCAAATGGTTCCTTACTGTAAATCACTTCACTTAGTCACCCTTCGTCTACCTTTGTGCGAGTGTCTTTTTATACTTGCAATTAAGTGTTCAGACAAACAGGTGATTGTCCTGTTGTGTACTGTAAATTACAGGTTGTATTCAAAATGTGTAAGGGCGGTGCCCAAGCAGGGCTGACAGGTATGCTAAGGCAATGTATTGTGCTCATAAATTGTAGATTCTAGGACTACATAGTGACAATAGTAGAAGAGGAACACTGTGGACTAGAGTATGAAACAAAACTAACTATCATTACACTGTGGTCCACGAGGATGATTTATAGGTTGAGGAATAAAAGTACGCTTGCCCCTGCAGTTGTATAAATTAGGTTTTTATTTTACTTCTGACAAAAAAAACATACGTCTTACTGAAGATTTCTTCTTCTTCAGCACTTTTCCTAAAAAGGACGTTTTGTCGCAGTGTACAGCATGCGCCTTTCGGCCTGACACATCCAGTTTCAGCTGGCTTTTTTGGATACCCAATTTGTCTTCCCACTTTGATCCATATTCTCTTAGTCAGACCACACTAGTGCAGCCTGTTTCCTGTTCCGCCACTTGAAGGCATAATAGGGTCACTGGCTGCTGTCAGCTCATTCACTGTGCTGCATCTTCGACACACTACAGATTTGAAGGCAAGCCTTTATAGCCAAAGACCTACATTCAAACAATTTGACCACTCACTCCTATCTAGAGAATAATCATTGCTTTTTCACTCACTAAATAGTAGGACTGGATTTAGACATGGTGAGGGCCACAGTTATCAGACGCTGTAGTGGTCCTTTATAACAATTACAAATAGAGTATGGCCCACAGTTATCAGACGCTGTAGTGGTCCTTTATAACAATTACAAATAGAGTATGGCCCACAGTTATCAGACGCTGTAGTGGTCCTTTATAAAACTTACAAATAGAGTATGGGCCACAGTTATCAGACGCTGTAGTGGTCCTTTATAACAATTACAAATAGAGTATGGGCCACAGTTATCAGACGCTGTAGTGGTCCTTTATAACAATTACAAATAGAGTATGGGCCACAGTTATCAGACGCTGTAGTGGTCCTTTATAACAATTACAAATAGAGTATGGGCCACAGTTATCAGACGCTGTAGTGGTCCTTTATAACAATTACAAATAGAGTATGGGCCACAGTTATCAGACGCTGTAGTGGTCCTTTATAACAATTACAAATAGAGTATTAGGCTGCTTCTAAATGAAAATAGTTGTGAGTATTTTAAAGATCTTCTTCATGTGAGGCCAGATAAATTAAACACTTTGTATGGCACTAGAAAATAACTGATAAACACATGCAGATATCATAATTCAACGGCATTGGGCTGAAGAGCGAGAGCCTGGATGCTGCTGGATCAATAACAACAACAACAAAGACCCAATTTAGACTGAAGCACTAAGCTGTGTCTTGTTTAACTTATGCCTAAATCTGGCTCTGATTATGATGAGCATGGCTCCACCAATGTGGTTTTATGTAGCCTGTGGTTTTATGTGGCCTGTGGTTTTATGTAGCCTGTGGTTTTATGTAGCCTTTTATTTAACATGATAAAACTGCCAGTTCACATGTATTACACTTATTATTCATTCTTCTAACATGCATAGTAGAGTATAGTGTCTTACTTCTTACTTTGGCGAACTGAGACCCTAGTCCAGTCAGGCACAATGCACTGACCAAGACAACAATCTCTCTTCCATGTGGCATTCCCTGGAAACAGGCAGCGGACGAGATGCGGGTCGATGTGATCCCTATATTAGTGAGTGCTACGCAGATGAAGCCAAGTATAGTATAACCTCCTGGAGGACCTTGGTCCACCTTTATCAGCACGCTCGGGATGTGAGGAAAGCTACTACAACCCACCACTTAACGTCCTTTTCAGGATGCACAAAAGAGAAAACTTATTCATTGTCGACATTAAACAACAACAATACTTCTTACTCTACAATAATAAGACCTAAGTTCCCCATTTCATAGTTCTATCTAACATAGAAAACTCCCAAATTATAATGGTTTTTCTACTTGCCTCCATTACTTTCATCGCATATTGCCACCAGTGGAGTAAAACACTTTGTGTGCTCTTGCAATAGTGATTTACGTAGAATTTACTTTACTTAAAGATTGTGTTAGTCTTCATATATAATATCTTCTTCTTCAGCGTTCTTCCAGAAAAGTACATTGTATTGTAGTTTGCAGTGATGCTGCGATATCTGTAGCTTTTGGTCTGACACATCTGATTTCAGCTGGCTTTTTTTAGCACTGCAATGGTGTGTTGACTCTGATGCATGTAGCCAGTTATGAGTCGCTGGTTGCTGTCAGTTCACTGACTGCTCCCTCATTTTATTATCATACCCAGAAAATCAGTAGCAGAAAAATGGCCCCATCCTCATCTGCCCTGTTTAGTCAAGAATGGTGAAGCAAATAACTTCAATAACCATTTTTGTCAGAGCTGCCGAAGCTGGTGTGGAGTTCGCACTCTGTCGTTGGTACTTTCAGATATGAAAGAAACTGAGCACTTATGGAAACGTTCAGATGCAATGAAGTCACATCTATGAGCAATTTTACAATAACATTTTTTATGTAGCAATTTGGAAAAATGGCTCATAGAACCGACTTCCTGGCACCTGGGTGCCCCATATGTGCTCAGTCTCTTTCATTGTTGAAAGTTTAAATGACAGAGCATGAATTTCATCAGATACCCATTTACAGCTGGGTCGACTGTGAGAAGTGGTAAACCATAAAAAAAGCCATGACATACCCAGACTGTCAAGCATTTCCCTTATTAACATGGTCATCCATCTCATGCTTATCATGTTTATCCTGCAATTGGGTAGCAGAGGGTCATTTTGCCACCCTGTTCCTCTAATGGAGTCAGCAAACCTGGAGAACATGTTCCTCTATTTGTCTGTTTTCCCAATGTGAGTACATGTCTGTGTGTGGACTGTTCGCAGTCTGAATATTGTAACTTGATCTTTTATTGTCAAGGAGTAATATAGGCCTACTTCTGCTATATCACTTATCAGATTTTAGTTGTTCTCTTTGTCAATCGTCTTTAAAGTTAATTGTTGTCATTGTCTTTATTTTTTCATATGGAGCTCTGCTTTTAGTTTGGGTTTTGCCTCCTTCCTCTTTGGCTAGTTCATCTGCCTGCCCATTTCCATGTACCTTCGTTCTGACAGTGTCACCATGCAGGAAAGAATCTATAGTCTATAGATCTAACTGTCACTGACTGTCACTTTGTTGGAATAGCAGCTGGTGTTCATTACAGGCTGCCCAATTTGCTGTTTTATATAAGGAATATTTCAGGGAAACTATATTGTCTCTTGTTTTCAACGATGGATAGGCCTAGTCATTTATCATTATATTGCAGCTGTTAATAGTGCCTCAACCACAGCTCTTAGTCTTACTTATGAATGTTTGAAAATTTTCTAGAGCCACTGAGATTTGGATTTCCTGTTCCTTAATTATTCTTGCAACAATTACTGAATTAGATAAAGTTGGTAACAACTTACTTCCAGCGGGTTCGTTTTGGGTCAGATAACTTTATACAACATAACAGTGTACGAAAAGTGCGTAGTGAGGTGCAGGTTTTTCCGGCATCAAAACAAAGCCTCCTAAGCTGACAGACAACTACGTCCACTACTCCACTAGTCACGAAGTCAGTGTTATTGTTAGGTATTCAAATCCTTCCCAATCGAAATGTACCTTATTCTCACTTTTAATTTAATGAAAACGCAAGTAGCAGACACTGATTGAACTGTATAACTATATTTCTTGCTATTACTAGTATTCGTGATATCCAGATAGCTGATAACATTCACAGAACCCATACCACAGCTGCAATGTATCATCACGCTCCGAGGCCAAGGTTAGGTGCTTTTGTTGGCCCACTGCCCAAGGCATGGCTCTCTTGTTTTCCTGGAATAACTCATCTTTCATAATACTTATGTCACTGTCTCATGTCAAAACGTAAAGTTCTGAACGTTTATAATAAACAAGATCGAAAATCTACATTTAAATTGAACAATTTACTCACAAGACATCGGCTGCAAAGGTTCTGCGTGTATTCTGTGCTATCAGCTGTGAACACTAAAAATAGAACAGTCAGCCAGCCAGCCAGC
Organism: Ariolimax columbianus; assembly: GCA_036924085.1. Taxonomy (NCBI): domain Eukaryota; kingdom Metazoa; phylum Mollusca; class Gastropoda; order Stylommatophora; family Arionidae; genus Ariolimax; species Ariolimax columbianus. Next base: position 120,765,712 of record JAVGWX010000002.1, read on the forward strand.
CACAAGTGATCAGCAGGGTTTCCCGAGCACTGTTAAACATTTACAAATAAATTACTGCTTCTCTGACTGGGGTCGCCAGAGTGTTACAGCATGGTCACGGTTACAGGAACTAGAAAGGAGAGCAAAGCATAATAACACTGTTACCAGACAAGCTTGTTGTAAGAGTAACAGACGACATACTGACTGGGTTGTTAGGCATGGGGCTCGCTAATCCAACCTGTAGGTAGGAACTAAACTACAACATCTTCAACTGATAGAGGCAGGTCAATCATTGAAAGTTTGGTGTGTGGTTGAAGACATGTCCCCGTTAGGGAACTGAGAAGGTGTAGATTGATTGATTGATTGAGGACAGGGGTGGGCCACCAACGCTTGATGAACTGCGGATAAATATAAACAAACTGTTGAACTATGCAGTAGACGGATGTTTTGGACTGAAAGATGTAAATATCGCAGTCAAACTACGACACAACGCATTTCGTTCACCGGACTACATTCTGCTACTTGCAAAGCCCTTTTTCAGAGTTTGGTTACGGAAGATTGGGAACGAACGAAGAAGAAACTGTACATCGACGAGTAAGTTCCTAACTCAAATTACAAATAAAGTTAACATTACAAATATTATAACAGTCAATGTGATACAGCATCGGTTCTTAGCCTTTTATTTACCGCGAACCTCTCCCCCTTTCCCCTCCCTTAAATATCCTCCCACATGGGAAGATCCGATAATGAATATAATTACAGGATGGGAGAGAACAATATTAGGACAATAAAAAAGGAAAGAGACCTAGGAGTTAGAATAGATCATACAGGTAAGGTGCCGGAGCAAGTCCAGGTGGCAGTGAAAAAGGCTTATGTCATGTTGGGCTTGATACAGAGAAACATTTCACATAGCCTAAGAGCTGGGAAGTAATACTCAAGTTATATAAATCATTAATGTGACCTAAATTGAAGTACTGTGTTCTCCAAGGCAACGAGGAGGCAGACAGACTGGCAAAAGAAGGTGCAAGACTACCACAAACAGATACTAGTATGACATACGAAGAGTCAAAACGGCTTTTTAAAGCCAGATACATGACCAAATGGGAAACAGAACATACTGGTTACACCAAAAACGATGCCTATTACCAGTTGAACAGAAGAGAGCAGGTCGTGGTCTTCAGACTTCGCACTGGCCACAATAGACTGAGGTACCACCTATTCAACAAATTGAAGATAGGTGGCACTGACGAATGCACGTGTTGTACCGGGAAAATGACCGCTGAACATATGCTGCAAAACTGCCCGACATACGAAGATCAGAGAAAGCAGATGTGGCCATCACCAGTGGCAACACTATACAAGCTCTATGGCAGTGTCGACAGCCTCAGGTTGACCGCTGCTTTTTTCGAAAAAATAAAGGTCGACGTCTGACAGAGTAAGAAGAAGAAGAAGAAGAAGAAAAAGTACTGTGTTCAGGTTTGGAGTCCATATAATAAAGTGGATATAAACATGATGGAAAGGGTACAAAGAAGAGCTACACAATTGATCGCGAGGTTTCAGAATTATAGTTATGAGGAAAGACTAAAAAGGCTGGTTTTCAGTATCTCGAACATAGAAGAATTCGAGGGGACTTAATACAAGTGTTTAAATTAATAAATAGAAAGGATAAATTAGACTATACCAAGTTTTTTAAAGTACAACCGGCTACAAGAACAAGAGGGTACAACTACAAATTGTTTAAAGACATGTCTAGATTAGATATTAGTAAATATTTTTTTAGTCAAAGATTGGTGAATGCTTGGAATACATTGCCGCAGAATATATTGGAGGCAGAGTCAGTTAATGCATTCAAAAATAGATTGGATGCTCACAGTATTTTCGGTATCCGTGGAGTGAAATAAACTGGTTGTATACAGACTCTGTAGAGCTTTCTAAACTAGTATAATGAAATTAATTGAAGTTAAGTTGTCCAATCGTGTAGTTTTGTCCCAAGGTGACCCGTGGATGATTGGATTGTTCATGCCCCTGAAGTCGCCCCCTCGCGGTAGTGCTGGCGATATAGGGGTCTGGGCACTTGGTTCTGGGGTTGGCATTGGCCATCTCTGGCTTGAGCAGAGTCGTGTAGCAGACCCACTCAATCCAACTAAGTGTTCTAGTCACTAGGGCCAATTGTTATTGAGACATGTAGCAGACAGCAGACTTATCTCACTTAGACCTAATTACTTCCCCTATCAGCAAAACAATCTATATATAAATCTCGAATACTTTGTCCTTCACACACATACACACACACACACACACACATACACACACTCACGCGCACACACGCGCGCACACACACACACACACACCCACACACACAATGAATTCATTTGTTGACATAACTTGATAAAATCATATCAATACAATTTAAACTATTATCATCAAAGCTCGCATCCCACAAGCTACTGGCACCTAGCTTGATCTCGTCTCCGGTAGCATGTCTGACGGCTGACGTTTTGGCAGATTCGTTCCTTCCAGTTTCACCGTGGAATACAAATGTTTAATTCGTGGGATGGGATGCGATACCTGGTGTCTTGCCTACACCTTTGTTTCTAATATTGGGTTTTACACACACCTTGCTTCTGACAGCGTACGAGACTTCGACCTGAGCGAAACACTCTGACGTTCGACAGATACTTACTGGAGTCAGTCAATCAGTGTCGGCCAGATGGCCTCTAAATCCCACGAGCTTTTAGCTCAAATAGAAAGTTCAAGACAAGGTATCCTTTCTTCAGCGGCACGATAGTTCAGGAAAGGACGCGCCAAAAATGGACAAAGATATAATACATGTACACAAACCAGGATAATAATGTATATAAGCTGGGAGATCAGGGTATCCGAGATAGACCACATATCGGAAGACCACATATCGGAAGACCACCGAACAAATAGTAGAGTAGCTAGAACAGAGTTTGAACATCAGATAAAGTAAATAGAACAGATAGATAGAACAGCACTAGGACAACAGAGAAGTCACAGAAGCAGACTGTAGTAACTGAGAGGGTAGATCTCGACCAAGGACTTGGTTAAGTGGTAAAGACTACCAACCCAAACCAGTAATTGTAAGCACTGAGAGTTTTGTCCTGATGAATCGTCGCAGAAACATTGTCACAAGTGGCGTTGGCCCCTAAGTTCTTGGAGTGGCTATCGACTGCATCTAAATCAGCTGGAGACATGTTTTCATTAACCACGAAGCTGTCGTCCTGACAACCGTTATAACAAAGGTGTTGTTCTTGGCCTGATACCTACAGTTTGAGAACCACTGTTGTCGACATGAGAATCCCTTACATAAAAGGCGCTATCCCTGTTTGGAGAACCACCATGATGCAGGAACCGCCGTAATTTGTCGCAGAGTTCCTGACTTGAAGGCGAGACAGGAGAACCAGAATACCCTGATGCTACAGGAGCAGAGGCGAGGTTCAGAAGGCCTCCAGTCAAGCAATAACCATAAGATGGACAGCAGACAACAACCAGCTAGTTAGTTTGTGTGAACTCTAGTGAAATAAGACTGTGTTAAAGTAGTAGGAACATTAGCTTGGAGGAGAAAGGGAAAAAAACATGCCAACAAAAATTGTAAAAGTTTAGTAAGGTTGAGTTAAATCAAAATCTTTTAATGGGTATGGTCAGATACCGCACCGAGACGAGAACACAAACAAAACCTACGTTACGACTAATATGCCTTCATCAGGGACAACAATACTGAACTAACAAATCAACATATAAGGAACACATTATCAACATATCTGATAGTAGACTCAGTCTGTCTAAGCTACCGGTTGGGCCAGATGCTTGACTGAAAATGAAGGGAGCGGTCAAATAAGGTGGCCAGGAGAGCGTAAGAAGTGGAGGGGAATGCGCCGGATAAGCCAATGGTGGCCAAATATGGAAACGGCCGAATAGTGATCCAGGTGGGAGAACAAAAAGAAGGTGATATAATCCGGGAGGGCGTGAGATTAATTTAGGAGGGGGGAGGGGGCAAGGACTGATAGAAGAAGGGGGGGGGGGAGAAGACAAATAGATGGGGGCCAGTATGAGGTTTTAAGAAAAGGTATGGAAGATATTAATGCCATGCGGTTGGAGACAACCCATGCTGGAGATAAGTCTGTTCTCAAGGGCGAATCGATGACGATCGTCAGAGAAACACGAAACTAGACCAGTGACACTAACGTCAGCCTTACCCCGGTGTTCATGACCATTGAAGTGGCTGGCAATTGGGGAACAGTTGCGGATATCGTTGAGGTGTTGGCGGAAACGCTCCCGCAGTTCCATACCAGTTTCCCCAATGTATGTCGTACCACACTGGCGGCAGATGATATAATAGATGAGGTTACGGGAATTGCATGTGAATCCATCTTTGATGAAGAATTCTGCTCTGGGAAAGGTGATGGAGGACTGACCTAAGGGATCGAAATCTTGTAATTGAATAGTACAAGAGAAGGACCCGTGCTATTTGCACGAATCTATTGATAAACGTTACAGGTAGTTTAGTTTCCATAGTCAATATTATTGCCATAACAGGATTGGTGTTTGTAAAATAAACATTCATTTGTTATTGCTGCAGTTCCAATAATTGTTAGAGTGTTCACATTATATTTGTTAGTTAAGGAGTGATATTTGAAAGAAAGAAAGTAAATACGAGAGTAACCGGTTACAATTCGTTTCATAACTGTGTCATTTCAAATAGGCGTTAGGGATCAAGATACTGAGCAGCGCATAAGCTGCAGTGGTCAGTAACCCATAGCTGACTGCTAGCGTCAGGGCCAGCGAACCAGAGCTGCCAAGACCCGTATACACCTCCACGCGGTGATCCTGGAAAACAGGCTGCAACAGAGCAGACTGGCTAAGGAGAAGGGATCGACGAGGGAATGCTAACCCGGTACTAAAAAAATGCTTGCTGAAGTCAGATGTATTGGACCGAAAGGTGCAAATATCGCAGTCAAGCTGTAAACTACGACACAACGCATTCCGTTATCTGGACTACATTCTGCTACTTAAGCCCTTTCAGGGTTTGGTAGCGAGAGATTGAGAACGAACAAAGCCAAACCAAGCCAAAAAGGCGTTAAGTAAAGATTCTTTGCAGCTTTCTCGTTGATGAAAGCAGAAACCATGTATTTTGCTGTTTGAAATATGTTATTCAGCTATTATGTGCGGTTTTTCGGTTTTTGCTATTAGTTGAATATCTTTAGATCAGACCCTCACTGCATTTTAATTGTTACAACCAGTTGCAGTCTTTTAAACCATTTTCTCACTCCTTACTTCTGAAACAAATTAATAATCTTTGAGCTATCTTTTTTATGTTTACTATCGAAATGTCATCGCAAGTATAACAGTTTCATGAACTCTGATGACAATATGTCGTAACATGGCACACGAAGGTAGCTAAGTATCTTCTGCTTCTGTACACGTGAGCCCCATCTGAAGATATTCCTTTCTATGATTGCGGCGCTTTTTAAGATGACAGGAAGAAACTTCATTTTTAACAGGGCGTACTCTCATCACCATTATCAGTTAAGCAGAATTCACTTACTGAGACTTACCGATAAGCAATTTTTTAACAATCTAGGTGGAGATCAATTAGAGCGCTTGTTCGAATTTCTCGAACCACGGAAAACGTACGTTTAGATATCGTGATGTAGAGTATTTTCACTCTATCTGGCTCGTATTCTTTGAAATTCGGCTCAATTCAGAGGTCTGGCATGAACGACGACAGTTCTGATGTGCTGTCCTATCACCTGTTGTACCTGCATTTATCTAATTGTGTGAAGCACTTCTTATGTATTTGTCCTTTTTTCTGTCGATCTATTTCTTATATCTTTCTAATTATTTTTAAAATGTTTAATTTACAAGCTTAAAACATGTTTTCAAGTCTTCGCTGGCCCCTGAGAGGCTTTCGTGGACCACCATGGGTAGGCAGACCACAGGTCAAGAGCCGCTGTGATACAGCGTTTAGTTCTTGATACTCTCTTTATCTAGAGCTGGTGGATACACGCTGTGTACGTACATTCATCTTCGTATATATATATAAATATAGTCCTTGGAACACGCATAATTAAGACGGAAACGTCTGTTGCTCTCATGTATCTCTAAATCTTTAAATCTCTAAATCTTGGTATTCAATCAGGTGCGTGTGATAGATGCCAGGTAGTCAAATGTTGAGTGAATTAATTTCGCTCTTTTGCCTTGGTTCACCATGTTGGGCACAGGGACTCCATTGTGCCATCTCTCCACTTCAGCCTTAGTCGCCTGCGAGGGTCGCTAAAGTTGTAGGGTCACTACGACGTCCCTCTACGTGTCCATCTGTTATGCGACATGAGCAGCACATGGTGCATGGTTATCCGTCGGGGGATCTAACGATCTATTGAATGAGATTTGGTGATCTCTTGGCCCAAGATATACAAATTACATTTCCGACGGGACAATCTCCAAAAGCGCAAATCTTCTTTTGGACAGAAAGTGTTGAGCATGAAATTGGTTTTCTTTACATTGATTTGTAGGCCAACTGCAACACTTGCTCTGCTGAGCTCATTCGGATTTTTTGTCTCCGCTTCTTTGACGTTGTGGCTGAGGATGACTCTGTCATCAGTGAACCTGAGTAGAGTAAGAATTTCCTTGTCTATGTGTATGTCCCTATTCTTCCAGTCTAGGTTGTTAAAGACTTCCTCAAGGACTGATGTCAAGAGCTTTGGTGAGATTGTATCCCCCTGTCGGACGCTACGTTGCTGGTAATCGGTTCATAGAAGAGGGTGATATCCGTTGTGCATCCGCTGTTTATCTCCTCTATCAGTTGCGCGTATTTTTTTTTTTTTTGCAATTCCCTCATTTCTCATGGTATTAATTTATCGAAAGCCTTCTCATAATCCACGAACACAAGGCATAAAGACATATGTACTTCATGCGCCATCTCCATAAATTGGTTGATTGTATGGAGGTCGTTAGTGGTTGAGAAGCCTTTCCTGAAACCTGCCTGTTCTCGTGGTTGGTTCTGATCTAGAAGTTTCTCTATGCGGTTGGCGATCACTCTAGTGAAGAGTTTATAAATGGAGGAGAGCAGACAGATCGGACTGTAATTTGTCAGGTTTTCCTTGTCCCCCTTTTTATGGATTAAGATGGTTTTAGACGCATTCCGTTGATCTGGGATTTGGCATTCGTTCAGACAGATGTGGAACAAAGTAGTTAAATGCTGCTCTAGTGCGTCCCCGCCTGCCTGGATTTCGCCATTTGTGATTCCGTCTTGTTCTGGGGCTCTACTTGGTTTTAGTTGTTTGATTGTATCTAATTCATCTAATTCGATCTTTGGTACCAACGATCTCATGTATAACTGAGCGTTAACCAGGTGTGTACTTCAGTCATTCTTCTTCTTGCATATATTTGACTCCGGCTAGAGCATAGGGTCACCACTAACGTTAACCAGGTGTGTACTTCAGTCATTCTTCTTCTTGCATATATTTGACTCCGACTAGAGCATAGGGTCACCACTAACGTTAACCAGGTGTGTACTTCAGTCATTTTTCTTCTTGCCTATATTTGACTCCGGCTAGAGCATAGGGTGACCACTAACGTTAACCAGGTGTGTACTTCAGTCATTCTTCTTCTTGCATATATTTGACTCCGGCTAGAGCATAGGGTCACCACTAACGTTAACCAGGTTTGTACTTCAGTCATTTTTCTTCTTGCCTATATTTGACTCCGGCTAGAGCATAGGGTCACCACTAACGTTAACCAGGTGTGTACTTCAGTCATTCTTCTTCTTGCATATATTTGACTCCGGCTAGAGCATAGGGTCACCACTAACGTTAACCAGGTGTGTACTTCAGTCATTCTTCTTCTTGCATATATTTGACTCCGGCTAGAGCATAGGGTCACCACTAACGTTAACCAGGTGTGTACTTCAGTCATTATTCTTCTTGCATATATTTCACTCTGGCTAGAGCATAGGGCCACCAATAACGTTAACCTTCTTAATGAAACACGCACCAAATCACTTCTCGTGGTGTCTGTAGCGATTTGTTTTGCACGCAGTCTCATTCACAACTCTTTTTAGGATCCTTTTTACGATATGCATGGAGGTGCAAATGACCTATACTTCCGTCCACAGTAAGACACTCTGGCATTCAGTCTGAGAATTTCAGTCATTACTGATGTTGTGTTGGTGCACTCCGTCTTATATTTGTTAAACAAACACATACGTGAGCATGACTGGTACTCTTGGAGACAGGGATATGTCCATTGTACCATTTCAAAATAGTCAAGATAGTCCCTGTGGGCATGAGCTTATTTTCGAGGTGGCTCTTCAGGTTGTATCTACACTTGTTACATTGCTCTGCTGTTTTAGTTCATTATGGATGTCGCCAGAACACGGATTTGCCTGGAATTCACGCTAGTCGACGACTTAGACCTGTTATCACGGAAACGTGTTGTTGTTTTCCATTTGGAATGGTTAATTCGTAAGTTGTTTTTTTTTAAATTTCTTCCGTCCGACTATCCTGGTCTGGACATCGGCTATATGAAAAGCACTACGCTTAAATCTGTGTCGAATCTCACGGTCTAGTTCACACGGCTGAACCGTCACGAAATTGGCGTGTGAGAAATCTAGACACGACCATAATGCATAATGGAGAGATGCCAAACTCACTCACGCGCTGAGTGATGTCCCTACGACGTCCCCTCCCCCCCCCCCCCCTCCACTGCCTTGTGGGATACCTGTTTATGGGAAAGGCTTCGGGAGTAAACTCTGAGGAAAAATCTGCATCATATGCTATCTCTAGTCGTCTCGAATACTATCTTTCCATTAGCAAAGGGTAGCTCAGGACCAGAGAGTGTGGTTGACAAAAGACTCAGTTTCTTCCTCACTTTAATCCAAATTACCGCGCAAGTCACCCATTTCAGCGGACACAGCAAGAAAAAATCCTGTCCCCATGGCTGAACAAAGAGAGTGTTCTTCATCACTTGTGATGGACGAACATCATCTCCATTTGAATCGGTCTGAAGCTATGTCTTCCCAAGATGTCAGATCCATATCCAGAGCCTTCATGCCCCGCTTACATGCGTCTTTAATTCGCAGCAGGGGTAGGCCAACTATTCTTTTACCACACCCCAGCTGCCCATAGAGAATATCTTTGTGGACGCGATCGTCTTCCATGCGACAAACATGACCAAGCCATTGCAGTCTTTGTTGGCGAAGGAGGGTGTACATACTCAGAAGACTGGTTCGAGAATGCACCTCAGCATTTGTCACCATGTCTCTCCTTACTTACTTAGTCGCTCCTCTTCTACCGTGAGGTGTAGAGGAACCATGTCTCTCAACGAGACGTAAAGGATGGATCTCATGCATCTCAGTTGAAAGGTGTTGAAACTATGCCCTTAAGTAGCACATATACTCGTATGATACAGGAATAAGGGAGTGAACAACTTGTTTTCCTGTGGATCAGAAGAACAAGAAAAAGAATACATATTTCTAAAACTTCATGAATATCAAGTACTTACTTGTGCAGCCCCGTGTAAAACGGCATGGGTAGTTTTGGCTTATGTTTGGTCAAGTGTGTTATCTCGGTTGTTGTGTGCGCGTAGTTGTGGCATTTCTCTTATGTCCTTTATACATATCAGTCAAGCTGTACTACGACAAACCGCATTGCGTTCTCCGGACAATATCCTTCTACTTGCAATGCCTTTTCAGTCATTGATAGCGGGAGTTTGAGAACGTTCAGGGCTTGGCAGCGGGAGTTTGAGAACGTTCAGGGCTTGGCAGCGGGAGTTTGAGAACGTTTAAGGCTTGGCAGCGGGAGTTTGAGAACGTTCAGGGCTTGCTAGCGGAAGTTTGAGAACGTTCAGGGCTTGCTAGCGGAAGTTTGAGAACGTTCAGGGCTTGGCAGCGGGAGTTTGAGAACGTTCAGGGCTTGGCAGCGGGAGTTTGAGAACGTTCAGGGCTTGGCAGCGGGAGTTTGAGAACGTTCAGGGTTTGGTAGCGGGAGATTGAGAACGTTCAGGGCTTGGCAGCGGGAGTTTGAGAACGTTCAGGGCTTGGCAGCGGGAGTTTGAGAACGTTCAGGGCTTGGTAGCGGGAGTTTGAGAACGTTCAGGGCTTGCTAGCGGAAGTTTGAGAACGTTCAGGGCTTGGCAGCGGGAGTTTCAGAACGTTCAAGGCTTAGCAGCGGGAGTTTCAGAACGTTCAGGGCTTGGTAGCGGGAGTTTGAGAACGTTCAAGGCTTAGCAGCGGGAGTTTGAGAACGTTCAGGGCTTGCTAGCGGAAGTTTGAGAACGTTCAGGGCTTGGCAGAGGGAGTTTGAGAAAGAGCGAACGACGAAAAAGAGGAGTTTCTTTCAGCACAAGGGGTAGTTAGCACTAAATTTATGTTGTAACCATTTCTCAAGTTATTTCCCCTGATAACACCCACAAATGTTCTCAGACATTTTATTTCACAGGTTTCAATTTTCCATGAAAAGCGAGTGCTCCATAACAGCGAATCAGCCAACAAAAAGGGAATAGGGAGGGCCAAATCTGTTTTCACCAACCGACATTTAAAGAAGTCACTCACAAATTATAAATGAAAGTGAACAGTTGTTTTATATTCGTCTTTGTTGTAAGGCGTTTTAAAACGTGGATAACGAACAAGCCATCGAAGGAGAAAATTGGTGCCTTTAAATGTGAATATTTAAAAATATTGATGACATAATTAAACTACAAAAAAGAGATCAAAATCTCATCTTTCAGTTTCGAACAGGACTCAACAGTCAATAGCTACTTGAACCGCATCAACCCCTTGTGTGTGTGTTTTCGTGGAAAGGAAAGAAAACAAAACAAATTGCGAACTTTTGTAGAAATTAGGAGTGCAGAGAGAATTGATGAACGACAGTTACAATATTTTTGCCACATCAAAAGACTTGGCGAGCACAATTGAAGGAAAGGTGAAGGCAAACGGGCGTGAGGTAAATAACCCAAGGCAGGGAAAGCAGAGAGTGGTGCAGCGGGAGGGCAGAGCTCTAGGTTAATCAGCTGATAAATAATACCATGCAATATAGTGATGTCATCATGTATATCGATGGGTCGACGCTTGCAGCCAGATATCTGGTTGGGGCTTCTCTACAAGAGCGAGCGAGAGTAGAGGTCATCGCTGAGCAGAGAGAGAGAGAGGGGGACATTTAGAACAACAACCTCCAGTACAAGAAAGGAAAAAGTGACAAAAGCTCTGAGATGGCTATCTGAGACGTCTTTAACTGGGGCAGACTCTCAATCCTTAACTCGAAAGCTACAGAAGGCCTGGTTAAGGTATGAGTCGTCTGCCGAAGACGGATGTGTCGGACCGAAAAGTGCAAATATCGCAGTCAAGCTGTAAACTAGCGACATAACGCATTCCGTTCTCAGGACTATATCCAGATACTTGCAAAGCCCTGTTCAGGGCTTGATAGCAGGAGATTGAGAACGAACGCAGAAGAAGGTATGAGTGGATGTGAGTTATAGGGACATCAAGTCAGCAAGGGCTGGTGTAGATCTACTGCCCTGGTCATTCTGGGGTACAGTGCTACGAAAAAGCTGACATTCTGACTTCACAGGGACCAATTATGTGTACACTAAATATTGAATATAAGTGACATTTTGAAGTCTATCAATGACCGCCTGTTAAATGACAACACAGCAATAGATGAATTTACAATTCACAGACTGTAGATCCTTTATAACGAACGAATTTCGAGCAGAGTGGGGCACATGCCAGGACGGAGCAGAAATGTGTACAACCAACGAGATGCATGAACCATCAGTATCTACACACTGCTACGCCATTTACTGAGAGACTCAACTGAGCACATGTTGATAAGCCCGTATTGCTGTGGTCAGTTCTTATGAACAGAACAGAACGCTATAGTATAACTAGGAAAGGATAACATTAAGAAATGAGCAAAGAAAAGCATGGCAGATTGTACCATCAAGGAAAGATACTGAAAACGTTGTAAATCCATTGCATTCAACTTTCGATGTGAACATTTACATTGCAACTGAGCTTAAAGTAAATCTATAGTTTAGACACTAAAACTACAGATGGCAGATGGCCATGGATGACCATGTCTGAACATTGAATCTGGAGTTTTCGATTACTTTATGCTCAGAGCAAGACAACATGGCTGACGAAAACAACGTGAGGAAGGTCAACCAAACTCAAAAGCAAGAATCGGCCGACAAGTTTTTCACAGCGAAGGCAAACAAAATGCAGGAGCATAAAGTTCACAAGATGTTTGCACTCAAGAAAAAAAATAATTTAATTGGTCTTCTTTTAGGCGGCGGTGTGCTTGGAATATGTATCCTTTAATTTTAATGAATCATGAAAAATTGAATGCTTTATTATTTTTTATATATTTATTATTTATTAATTTAACTTTAACTTACTTATTTTACTACTTAGTACTTTACCTTAGTACTTACTATTTGTTATTATTTATCAACATCATCGTTCTAAAAAAAAATGTTTACAATTTAAAACGACGAACTAATGAACACTACAGTTTATTACAAATAGAGTACACTATCTCTCCTGTTACTGTTATAGTTAGTATACATAACTGGTTTCATACAAAATGCATTCACTATTCACTAAGAAGATTAACAATGCAGGTAGCCAGTATACTAATTCTACGTATTATACGTGCCAAGTTGGGGTACACTTTTAAAATGTTTTCTCACTCTCAGCAACAAAAGTACAACAGCTAAAATAGTTTAACTAAATGTTATCTCCATATCGAAGGCCAGCTGCAATGGATACCCCATTGCCCAACGGCTTCTGTCTCTTGCCTCGTCTTGCCTTGATAATGTACTCTGAAAGGCTTTTTCCTGATCTATGTCAGTTACACATTCAGCTTACGATGAGCGATAAGGTGTTACATCTCTTGATATAACCAAAATACAGTGTCTTGACCGTGCGTGATGATCATTTTGTTCATTAATCATCGTTGTACTCTCAACTTCTCCAAGACTTCCTTATTTGTTTTCCTTTCTTTCCATGAACTGCTTGATAGTTCTAGTAAGAAGTATCATTGCACTCCGGCCAACCTATAGTCTAGGAAGTGTGATTGGGTGCTGAACTTACTCTGCTTAGGTCTAGTCTTTGAGTAACATTTTCAAAATAGTTTTATTCTTCGTTCGTTCTCAATCTCATAACTGTATTAACTCTAAACAGCTGATATATTGGCTAACAAAATTTATTACAATGCCATACAGCTGATATGTTGGCTTGAATAAGAGTCATACATATGTATACACGTTTCTCAATACCAAGTTTTCCTTCAATGTATACATGCACCTGTACTTTCTACCATTAGTTTTAAATTAAAACAATAAATGTGTTTAGAGGTAAAAATATTCTGGAGTTAATTATTTAAATGTACATCACTACGGGACGACTGGGACTAGCAGCCAAGTTTGCTACTACTTTTGATGAAGGGCATCCGTTTGCTGAAAGGTAAACCATTAAAACAAACCAAAAACAGCATGGCAACTGTTAGAACAAGTCACCTTAATTTCTAAGTCATAAGTACTCCAACGAAAACCAACAATGAGATAAAACACCATAATGATATAATTTTGTTTTTTGGTTTTATTTATTGAATTGATTTAACAATTTATCTTTAGATTTTTACCACTCTCATTTATAGTTCACCTGAGTAATAGCCTGGTGGGGGCTAGCAACCTCACATTGTAAAACCATTGCTGTTGAAACCAATTTGATGGTAGCATATCACAACCATTTGATATTCGAAGTAGTGTTAAGGAGCGCTGTGTTCTGACGCTGTTATGAATCTTCTTTGCTCTGTTACTAAAGCATGCATTTGGAAGTGCAAATGAAATAATCTGTCTTAACACTAGGTTGGATGGAGGCTGTTTAACTTTGCAAGGCTCAAGGCCAAAACAAAGATAAGGGAGATCACCATCAGGGACTTGCTTTGCGCCCATGATGCTGCAATTGCCACTCATAGTCAACAGGAGCTTCAGATGTTGATAGGCCGCTTCTCTCAGGCTTGCAAAGATTTTAGTCTCACAATAAGTCTCAGCAAAACAAATATGCTGGGACAAGAAGTAGATGATACGCCAAGTCTGAGGATCGATAATTATAAGCTGGCAATTGTACACCAATTCACATACCTGAGATTCCTCATTAACGACAAGCTCTCTCTCTAGACCCAGAAATAGACAATCGTATTGACAAAGCTGCTGTCACATTTGCTCTCCTCCTAATAATGCGTGTTTGGAATAACCAGAAACTGACAATTAAAACCAAGGCCATGGTGTACAATCCATGTGTGGCCAGCACAATTTTATATGGCAGCGAGACTTGGACAACTTATGCCTAACACAGCACAGGTTAAACGCCTTCCATCTACGATGCCTGCAATCCATTCTTGGAATTACGTGGAGGGACATACTGATAAATGCAGAGATGCACTCTCGCACAGATCTCCCAAGCATGTACACTCTCCTTAGGCAGCGAAGACTATGATGGCTTGGTCATGTCCGTCGCATTCCCAAAGATATCCTCTATGGACAGTTGATGGATGGCAAAAGAACAGTCGGCCGACTACAGTTGAGGTTCAAAGATGTGTGTAAGCGTGATATAAAGGCTCTGGACATGAGTCTGACATCCTGGAAAGACGAAGCTGTAGATCAATCCAAGTAGAGAAGTACCCAGAATGGCCATCTCACGCTCGGTGAAGAGAAGCTCTTGCAACACAGAGAAGTGAAAAGACAATCCTGCAAGGAGAAAGAAAACAAAAGCTAAATATGTATTTGTTTGTTCATTACTCCAAGTCATATCATCCTATAGTCAGTCATGACTGAAAGGGACTACTACTATTGAAACCACCACTGTAAATGCTGGGATACAGGCTTCCTGTAAATGGGTCAGCTGTAGTGGTCGCCCTATAATTCTCTTGCAGCTAATTAGTGAATCAATCAATTTATCTGTTTAACTAATTTTGTCTTCTTTTGTGACATTCCCATATAAATCCTATATTTATCGAAACATTAGTTTGCCACTGTTCTTATGTAAAACTGCCTTTTAAACTTTTTTGTGTTTTAACCACCATTGATTTTGAGTTTCATTGTAGTCCATTTCAATATTTTTTCTTCATCATTTGTCCTGAAATGAACGCTCTGTTACATTGTGCCTTAGGCATCCGGTTTCAGCATGACACATTTTTTGGAATGGGTTTGCCGTCCCTCTTTGAACTCTATTCTCTCAGCCAAGCTGTACTGGTTCACTGGCTCTGACACAAGCAGTTAACTATGAGATGCTGACTGCTGTCATCTAGTTGACTCTGTCTTTGGTCCCCTTCTGGTGGAAAATAGATAGCGTGAAAATGATCGATATGTTTCCCTTATGCATATGCATGTTTCTGATTTTCCTTAATATGGCTCAAGATGGTTACACATTGTATTCAGTGCGCCAGGGCAAGATGATGGAAGCATTTGACAAGACACCAGAGTAGGGCGGGTGTTCTATTAATGATAATTAATGTTTCTTGAAATGTACACCACAGTTTGTTCTGCTGCTGGGGTTGTGGAGATGATTGTGTAAGGAATGTTAAGGAGGCTACACACTGACCTTTGTTTCACTTTTTTCATGCTACCAGGGATGTGTGGAATGCAGGGTTGTCCATTTGCAGCCTTGTGGGTCAGCGCAAACAATTGTTTGTGACCCTAGCTCACACAAAGAAAATATGACTCTAAATTACACAATAATTAATACGTTTTAGTTTTGCCCCATAATGCCTGAGTAGTGTTATCCTGTCTGCTGTCATCATCTGAAAATATTGAACTTGATGTAGCGTTTTCAGTTTCATCACAGCAACAAAATCTTGTGAAATGTCAGTTTTCCATGTCTTTCACAATAGATTTGTTAGCATAAATTTATTATCATCAATAACCCGAAAGCTTTACTTTATTGGTTTATATGGCCCTAGCAGTTGAAGATGGTGTACTATTGTAGTGTAATGTGATGATTGTTACAATAACCTACAGTTTAAATTGTTGAAATATTGACAATTAAAAAGAGCAAGCTTGCCCATAGCCTGGTCTCTCATAACTTGTTTCACCAAGAAATATACACATATGCAAGTGTACATATGCGTGTAACTGAAATTTAGTAGAGCCTGTAATTATTATAGGCTATAACGAGTGGCATCAGACCAATCTACCTGCAGAGTTGAGTTCTGTCTTATGTACCATGTTTGGCACTGAAAGAATAAAGATAGATATATAAATTCAGTTTTCAAAATTGTAAAAACTTTGCAGTAATAGCAAGTCAAAATGTAACATCACTTTAAATTCCCTTTTTTTTTCTTTTTTGTCCAGATTATTTTGTTGTTGTCACTGTCTGCTAACAGTTTGCAATTGAGTGTTCGTGGTGTAAATTTTAATTTGTACTTATAAATTTTGTTTCCGTGATGTTGCTCCATGTAAGATGTTTTGTTTCGCTATTAGAAATGGGGTACTGCAGAAGTATGTGCAGATAATGATGACATATGCCTTTTAGAATGTGTTGCTTGTATTTTGTAGGGTGTTTTGAATTTCATGTACTATTGTATGCATTCATGTAAATTGATTTATGCTCTCAAGATAGGTAGGTACACCTCTTATGTGACAAGGACCTGTTGTGCCAACCATCCTTAAGCATGATGGATGGTCGAGTCTTAGGCTGTGTACAATAAGGATGTCTTTCATCTGGAGAGTGACAAATTATATGTTGTTTTTTCGAATGCCCACAATGAGTAGGTTTACTCTTTTGTGCGCCTTAAAAAGGACATCAAGTGGCGGGTTGCAGTAGCTTTCCTCACACCCCGAGCATGCTGATGAAGGTGGACCGCGGTCATCAGGTGGTTGTGCTATGCTTGGCTTCATCTGCATGTCGCTCACTACTACGGTGATCACGTTGTTCCCTTATCTTGTTAGCCAGGCTGCCATGAAAACAGCCCATTTACAGGAACAGCTACGAGGAAGCCAAGGTGAGGGTCTTGGCCAGAATGTTTTGTCTGACCCTGACTAACAAGTCTGATCAGTATATTTTGGCTGACCAGACGTTAGTCTTCCTTCCCGACAAATTATATTAATGTGCTTTTTTCTTTCTAACCATTGTTTTTACCAAACCAAGAATTCAACCATTGTGTACTGCTAAAATAAATGTTAGAATGAATCTAAAATGTACTTACAGGGGTAAGATATAATCATAGTTGTTGTTTCGCTTTTACAAATAAGTGACGGAGTTTTATAACCTGCTCAGATGGCATTTTTAACATAATTTACTGTTAATTATGAAGGACATTATAGGACATTAACTCTGACAACAAAAACTATGATAATTAGCAAGGTAGACACGTAATCTACTATGCAGATACTAAATAGACTGTCAAATACCGGAACATGTCAAGAACTTCAATCTTGGAAATATAATAACAAACAATGAGAGATGTGAAATGAAAATCAGAAGAAGAATAAAGATAGCCAAATTGAATCTGTTTGAATCTACATGAGTCATATATTGACAACCAAGCAAGTCACTCATAAACTAAAAATATGAGTGATCATGTGTTATCTAATGTTCACCCATCTTTACTCTATGACTTAAGAAACATGGACAGTAAGCAAACGATTTTAGAAGAGAATTTCTTAAATTTTTTTATATGTGCATGTATAGAAGAATAGAGCGCATCTCCTGGAAATAAAAACAAACAAATAATAAAGTTTTGGAAAAATTAGGAGTACAAAATGAACTGATGAATGTAATCAGATTCTGACAGTTGAGATATTTTGATCACATCAAAGTACTGAAAACATGAAAGGAAGGAAAGGTGAAAAGCAAAATTGCCAAAGAAGTGAGAGAATAACATTTTTCTTCTGCATTTAGGCTTTTTGATCATGATAGATCTGTAGTGTCGTCACTATGACGAAGTCCACGATCCTCTTCAGGTCTAAGCGGCAGCCCCACAGCTTCTGCGTCATCTCAGCTCCCTCTGGCCACGTTTGACATTGCAGGTCTCTGCATACTGGTCAGTCCTGTGTTCAGAGGTGTGGACTTCAGTTCCTCATGGGGAATCGCTTGTGTGTGATATCTTGAGCCGGTATAGGAAACATAAAAGTCTATAGTGGCGTGTTCGCAGGCAAATGATGGTGGTTTATTGGTGTCTGTGGAGCTGGTGGATTGGGTCAGGTCACGTACATGTCTTTCTTCCATTATGCATTGTACTGATTGGAGATGATAGTTTTTGCTTCTTGGTAAGACACTGTGTGGATAAGTTGTTTCATTGGCCACTTGCTTTGGACAGGGCATCAGCTCTCTCATTCTGTGATTCCACAGGGGGTGGGGCGGGGGGTGTGTGGGTATCTATTGAAGAGCAACTGTTGATGTTTTTTGGATTCTCTTGAGCCTTGATATCGGATTTTTCGCAGCATTTGTTCACCTCTGGTGTTTTGTATTACTTCTAGTAGTGGAGGATAACATAAATGATGGACAGGGAAAAGCCAGACAGATTGTGCCATCAACTCAAGAGACAGATGATGTTGGAGATCCATTGCAGTCAACTTTCAATGGGGAGACTGCACTTGAACTGACTTGTTAATTGCTGATGCTTTAAAATATTATGTATGTTTTGTAGTTGTTTGATAAGACCAATACATTTCCTCTACCAATTGTTTCCCCACCAATTCAAATCTTTCATTGGCCTGATGTATGGGTTTTCATCTGATGATGTTAACAGGAATGACTGTTACTAGTGTCAAGTCTATAAATGTGATTGTTCTAACAAGTACTGCCAGAACATTTTGAACAATTTGGTCAAACTGAAACAATAATTTAATTATTTGTTCTTAAAAGTGAATTAAAAATACGGAATCTTTACGGTGTGAATCTTTATGATAATGTGTGGATGCATGAGAATTATATCATATGTTATTGAAAACTCATGTTCAGCTGTGGTTTTTATCAGGTTTCACCTGACCCTGACTAACACAGTCTGATCAGTATGTTTCACCAAACCCAGACTAACATGGTCTTATCAGTATGTTTTGCCTGACCGGAAGTAAGTCTTCTCTCCCCAGCTTCAGCACTACTGAAGACCTTCACCAAAGATCAATCTCATGCTGATGGTTATTGAAATTGATAGATAGATTGATTGAAATTTTTGCTCCAAGTAAAGCATAGAGTTGCCATTACAGCTGACCTCTTCACAAGAACCCAGTGTCTGAACTTTTGCAAAGGTGGTTAAAAAAACAATGGTTCTGTTCTGTTCCTAAGAATCGACTTCACTGCACTTCAGACATACCCATAGGAGCTCAGTCTCTCTCAGCAAATGGTGATGTGTGTGGATACTGATGGTTTCTGTAGCTTGTTGATTATAGACACTCCTGTTCTGTCCTTTCATGTGCCCCACCCACTCCACTTGAACTTGATTCTTGTTTGATTTTAAATATCTCAGGTCAGGTCATCCCACAACTGGTGAGGTCGTTGGGGCACACATGAAGACATCCTCACAACCCCATGCCACCCTTCTCTGTCAGCAGCCGCTGCCTGTGCCTCTTCTGGTTGGATATTGGTTCATTCTTTTATGTTGTCCTCCCACCTTTTTTTGGGCCGGCCTCTTCGTCGTCTGCCTTGCACCTTTCCGTGGAGGATCGTATTTGCATATTTGATCTCGATATGTGACCGTACCAAGCGAGTTTCCTTCTTTTGACAGTTGCCAAGAGGTCTTCAAAAGGCCCTATTGCTGTTGTAATTCTATCTCGTATTTCCTCATTTGTAACTTGATCTATGTACGTGACGTTTAAAAGTCTTTGGAAACATCTGATCTCCAAGGTCTGTATCCTTCGCTGAAAATCAGCGGTAACTGTCCATGTCTCACAAGCATAGAGGAATATTGACAGGACCAGTGTACGCATTAATCTGATTTTCGTGCATAGTGCTAACCGTTTATTTTGCCAGATTTTGTTACGCAATGCAAGCGCCACTATTGTCTGTGCTATTCTGGCCAACACCTTACATTTTGATCCTTTATCACTGATAATCAAACCCAGATATTTAAAACGGTCAACCACTTCGAGTTCTGGTTATTAGCTATTATCATGCTGTTGAAGCGCTCGGCGTTGTTGGTCATTCATTTTGTCTTTCCAGCGTTTATCTCCATACCATAGTCAAGAGCTGTTTCATCGAGCCTTCTGGCCCATTCCTGTAGTTCTGCTTCTGAACCTGCTAACCCATTGATGTCATCTGAAAAATGAAGGTTGGTAATCGTTTGGCCCCCTATCTTGACAGTACCAACGTGACCTCTAAGTGCCTCACTCATAATTCCCTCAAGGAATATATTGAAAAGAGTTGGAGAGAGTGTACAACCCTGTCTCACACCAACTAATGTGCGAAACCAGTTCCCCTCGTCTCACATTCACAAGAACTGCGCTGGACGCCTCGTCATACAGGTGTTCAAGGACCTTTGTAATATTTCCATTGATTTTATACATCCTCGTGGTTGCCCGCCCATAGCGCTTTATGCCATACCCATATCAAACAAAAATCAACAAACACATGAAACCGTTTTTGCTGCTGTTTTAGATATTTATCGCTTAGCAGAGTTAAATTAAATATCTGTTCTGTAGTTAAATATCTGCAGTCTGTGAATTGCTGATTCATCTATTACAGTGTCATCATCCAAAACACAGTCATTGAGATACTTGAAAGTGTCACTCCTATCAATATCTAGTGTGCCCATAATGGGTGCCTGTGAAGCCAGGTTGTCAGCTCTTTCTGAGGTTTGAATCCTCTACAGCTGCCATCTATTCATACCTTTGTCTGGCACAATGACAGCCTTTTTAAATAATGTTTTTCTCATACTAGAGGTTGTTTTCCTGAATGCTCCGCTCTGCATAGCAATAGCTCAGGTTGTAACCCTCTTTTACGACATGCTTGGGAGATTACAGTGAACATACTCTATTCAAATCTAGTACCACAAGGGATGGTTGTTGAAATTGAGTACGGTCTTTTTATCCTTGCTCCTCTCATATCTCATATATATCATTCTTGCAAGGCATTTAACATCTCGTGGTGACTTAATACAGGTTGATAAGATGATCAGAGGAATGGATAAATTAGACTATAACAGGTTTTGTTTTAAATACAGCCACCCACAAGAACAAGAAGGCATAGCTACAAATAAACTAAAGAGAGGTCCAGATTAGATATCAGAGAGTGGTGAATGCTTGAAATGCATTGCCACGAGAGGTAGTGGAGGCAGGGACAGTTAATGCATTTAAGATTATATTGGATGCGCATAGCTTTTAGAGCAAAGTGATGTAAATGAAACTGGTTGTATACAGACTCTGTAGAGTCTTCTAAACCAGTATAAACACGTTAAGTTAAGTTAACTCAAGTATACTGGAAACCTGGTATTCAAGCAGGCAGATCAGTGTCTGATGCCAAGTAGTCAAAAGCTATCCTTTTGTTTTGAGATCCAATCGGTTGGCCCTTAGAAGGACACCCCTACCCCCAACCCCCACCCTGCCGTCTTCTTTGGTTTGAGTTTTGGACTCACATTTGCCTATTAGTAGTATTTTTGTGGGTGGTTTCTTTCTTGTGGCTTACTAGACCTGGGAAGGGTGCAGCTCTAGAGTGTCATGCCTCTAGACTTTTCCATGTTGATGTTTAGCCTGCCCACCAGTATAGGACCTGCACTCTACCTTTGACAATGCTGGTAATCACTAAGCTGCCATTGTGTGTGGTCTTGCTAGAGAGAGTTTTCCACCATAATCTCTAGAAATTATATCAACAACTAAACAATGTATATCATACAAAAAATGCATAAACTGAACTAGAGAACGGTTTGATTTTGTTGTTTATTCTGAATATAATACATGAATGTGCATGTAGATAAATTTGAATACAGAAACACCATGTATATGAAAGTGTGGTGTCCAGTGATAGAGGTTATTGTAGGTTAACTACAAAACATATCTATATAGGATACCACTCACATTCTTCATCAGTTTACCTCTAATAGAAGAATTATCCATCAATTTAAACTTACCACTGCTCATCTCCCATCAATTTATTCCTAACTTAATATTTTTCATCAATGTAATTCTAGTACTTGTTTTAGTCAATTTACATCCTAACTTAATATTCTACATCAATTTACTCCTCCAACTTAAATTTCTTTAAAATATATTACTAACTTAATATTTTTCATCAATTTAGTTCTAACACTAAACTTCTTTATTCTGGTTTAGAAGACTCTGCATAGTCTGTATACAACCAATTTCTTCTACTTAACTTGATCTAAAAATAACTGTGCATCCAATATATTCTATTTCCTGTGGCAATGCATTCCAAGCATTCACCACTCTCTGACTAATAAATTATTTCCTAGTATCTAATCTGAACCTTTCTTTAACTAATTTGTAGCTTTGACCTTGTAGCCAGCTGTATTTTGAAGAACTTGTTATAGTCCTTTATCCTTTCCCTTTATTATCTGATAAACCTGCATCCCCTTGTATTCTTCTCTTTTCTACACAATGTAGGTAGATTTTTCTGTCTTTTCCCATAACCGGAATCCCACAATCAGTTTTGTCACTCTTCTTGAGGTTTGGCTACAAGCCTCAGCAGCTGGGCATGGCAGTAGTTGATCAACGCAACGAGCCCTAGATGCCTAGGGGAATATTATTATTGTCATTTGGTCCCATCTTTCATAGACCTTACTAGTTTAAATGTTTTACACAGTGCTGAAATATATTTTGTCACCATCAATTTACTTCTAACTAAATTTGTTACCATCACTTTACCCATAACTAAATATTCTCCATCACTTTACAGATAACCATTTATTCTCCATTAATTTACTCATAACTAAATATTATTCATCACTTAACTCATAACTTAATGTTTTCCAACAATTTACTCATAACACTTCTCTCTGGAGATGGCGTGGGCTAGTGGTTAAGTGACACAGCTCACAAAGCTGAAGTCGCTGGGTTCGATCACCGTCACAGCACCAGCCGTTACCCTGCGGAAGCAAACCATTAGAAAATAAAGGCGGAAGCAGACCCTTACATAAAATGCATGACGAAGTCAGATGCCCTGGGCTGACAGGTGCAAAATAAAAACAGTGCAGCCGCACACCGCCTTGGGGAATAGCAAATAAGATGAACACCACAAAAAAAACACACTTCTCTCCAACAGTTTAGTTCTAACACTCCTCTCCAACAATTTAGTTCTTACACTCCTCTCCAACAATTTAGTTCTTACACTCCTCTCCAACAATTTTGCTCTAAAACTCCTCTCCAACAATTTAGTTCTTACACTCCTCTCTAACAATTTTGCTCTAAAACTCCTCTCCAACAATTTAGTTCTTACACTCCTCTCCAACAATTTAGTTCTTACACTCCTCTCCAACAATTTAGTTCTTACACTCCTCTCCAACAATTTAGTTCTTACACTCCTCTCCAACAATTTAGTTCTTACACTCCTCTCCAACAATTTTGCTCTAAAACTCCTCTCCAACAATTTTGCTCTAAAACTCCTCTCCAACAATTTTGCTCTAAAACTCCTCTCCAACAATTTAGTTCTTACACTCCTCTCCAACAATTTTGCTCTAAAACTCCTCTCCAACAATTTTGCTCTAAAACTCCTCTCCAACAATTTAGTTCTTACACTCCTCTCTAACAATTTTGCTCTAAAACTCCTCTCCAACAATTTAGTTCTTACACTCCTCTCCAACAATTTAGTTCTTACACTCCTCTCCAACAATTTAGTTCTTACACTCCTCTCCAACAATTTAGTTCTTACACTCCTCTCCAACAATTTAGTTCTTACACTCCTCTCCAACAATTTAGTTCTTACACTCCTCTCCAACAATTTTGCTCTAAAACTCCTCTCCAACAATTTTGCTCTAAAACTCCTCTCCAACAATTTAGTTCTTACACTCCTCTCCAACAATTTTGCTCTAAAACTCCTCTCCAACAATTTAGTTCTTACACTCCTCTCCAACAATTTTGCTCTAAAACTCCTCTCCAACAATTTAGTTCTTACACTCCTCTCCAACAATTTAGTTCTTACACTCCTCTCCAACAATTTAGTTCTTACACTCCTCTCCAACAGTTTAGTTCTTACACTCCTCTCCAACAATTTAGTTCTTACACTCCTCTCCAACAATTTTGCTCTAAAACTCCTCTCCAACAATTTTGCTATAAAACTCCTCTCCAACAATTTTGCTCTAAAACTCCTCTCCAACAATTTTGCTCTAAAACTCCTCTCCAACAATTTAGTTCTTACACTCCTCTCCAACAATTTTGCTCTAAAACTCCTCTCCAACAATTTAGTTCTTACACTCCTCTCCAACAATTTTGCTCTAAAACTCCTCTCCAACAATTTAGTTCTTACACTCCTCTCCAACAATTTTGCTCTAAAACTCCTCTCCAACAATTTAGTTCTTACACTCCTCTCCAACAATTTTGCTCTAAAACTCCTCTCCAACAATTTAGTTCTTACACTCCTCTCCAACAATTTAGTTCTTACACTCCTCTCCAACAATTTTTCTCTAAAACTCCTCTCCAACAATTTAGTTCTTACACTCCTCTCTAACAATTTTGCTCTAAAACTCCTCTCCAACAATTTAGTTCTTACACTCCTCTCCAACAATTTAGTTCTTACACTCCTCTCCAACAATTTAGTTCTTACACTCCTCTCCAACAATTTAGTTCTTACACTCCTCTCCAACAATTTAGTTCTTACACTCCTCTCCAACAATTTAGTTCTTACACTCCTCTCCAACAATTTTGCTCTAAAACTCCTCTCCAACAATTTTGCTCTAAAACTCCTCTCCAACAATTTAGTTCTTACACTCCTCTCCAACAATTTTGCTCTAAAACTCCTCTCCAACAATTTAGTTCTTACACTCCTCTCCAACAATTTTGCTCTAAAACTCCTCTCCAACAATTTAGTTCTTACACTCCTCTCCAACAATTTAGTTCTTACACTCCTCTCCAACAATTTAGTTCTTACACTCCTCTCCAACAGTTTAGTTCTTACACTCCTCTCCAACAATTTAGTTCTTACACTCCTCTCCAACAATTTAGTTCTTACACTCCTCTCCAACAATTTTGCTCTAAAACTCCTCTCCAACAATTTTGCTCTAAAACTCCTCTCCAACAACTTTGCTCTAAAACTCCTCTCCAACAATTTAGTTCTTACACTCCTCTCCAACAATTTTGCTCTAAAACTCCTCTCCAACAATTTAGTTCTTACACTCCTCTCCAAAAATTTTGCTCTAAAACTCCTCTCCAACAATTTAGTTCTTACACTCCTCTCCAACAATTTAGTTCTTACACTCCTCTCCAACAATTTAGCTCTAAAACTCCTCTCCAAAAATTTAGCTCTAAAACTCCTCCCAAAAAATTTAGCTCTAACATGTGTCCATCAATTCACTCCTACCATTTCTCATTCATCATTTTGTTATACAATAATATTTTCAGCCAATTTACTGCCATCATTCCTTTTTCTCTTCAATTTACTCCATACAGTAATGTTTTCCATAAATTTATTCCTAGCACTTTCCATTAATATACTCCTAACCCTCTTCATCAGTATACTCCTAACTCTCTTCATCAGTTTACTCCTAACTCTCTTCATCAGTATACTCCTAACTCTCTTCATCAGTTTACTCCTAACTCTCTTCATCAGTTTACTCCTAACTCTCTTCATCAGTTTACTCCTAACTCTCTTCATCAGTTTACTCCTAACTCTCTTCATCAGTTTACTCCTAACTCTCTTCATCAGTTTACTCCTAACTCTCTTCATCAGTTTACTCCTAACCCTCTTCATCAGTTTACTCCTAACTCTCTTCATCAGTTTACTCCTAACTCTCTTCATCAGTTTACTCCTAACTCTCTTCATCAGTTTACTCCTAACTCTCTTCATCAGTTTACTCCTAACTCTCTTCATCAGTTTACTCCTAACTCTCTTCATCAGTTTACTCCTAACTCTCTTCATCAGTTTACTCCTAATTCTCTTCATCAGTTTACTCCTAACTTTCTTCATAAATTTACTCCTATCATTCATCATCTCCAATTATTCCATCTCCATCACTTTACTCCTATCATTGCTTATCTCCATACATTTACCCCTAATACTCATCTCCATCAATGTATTACTCTTTCCACTGATCTCTATCAGTTTTCTTCTAACATTCCTCATCCCGATCAATTTACTTCCAACATTTCTCTGCATAAATTTACTTAAAATATTAATCTCCACAAATTAACTACACATATTCATCTCCACAAATTAACTACAAATGTTCGTCTTCTCCATCAATTTATTACAAATATTCCTCATCTCCATCAATTGATTCTTAATGAATATCCCTCTTATCCATCAATGCACTACTAATATTCCTCTTCAACAATGTACACCCTGCAAATTGACTACTTTTTGCAAGCTTTCCTATATCAGTACCGGTAAATAATTTTGGAAAAGCATACACTACATGATGTAAATTTTAACGTTAGAACATATACAAATATGAAACGGGATTTCCATTAAGGAGCTCTTTATCGAAGATTCGACAAAACAAAGACAGCAGAAAATAAACAAGTAACCAAGTTCTGAATTGATCGACACACTTAGGATAGTGCCTGGCATTGTTCATCTCGTTCTTGACGAATGACTACCATCACGCCTGTCAGAGTGTATAAACTACATTTTTCTATGTAGTGGGAGAGAGAAAGGGGTGGTGTTAGTGAGTAAATAAAATAAAAAAATCCAGCTTGCATGGGCACGCAGCTCTATACCACCCCTTCCCCTACCACAGACATCAGTAAAGGGAATAAACTCAGTTATGATAGTTTACCTCCCACACAAATGTTTAAATATAATGATACTTACTATTCACGCGAGTTTTTACGTTATCACTTGTCTATTTTGTGTGCATCTTATTTTTCTGATACAACTACTAAACTGTATTCACGTAGCTTGTCGTCTTTATTTGCCTCTTCTGTGCTGGTTATATTTTTCCAGTCTCCGATAACGATCGTAAATGCTCGAAACGTCGTTTTACATCTCTGTTTACCTATACTACAAGTAAATCTGCATTTTAACCTTTTTTGTGAGGTTTTTCTACCCTCAATTTTTAGTTATATTTCACTGGAGTCCTCTCCAATATAAATATTTTAACCGAAATTCACATTCCTTTAAACTTACAAAAGAAACCCAACACACACACAGAACACGTTTAAAAAAATGATTACAAAACATGTTATTATGCTCGACTTTCTAAACACATTGTATAATATATCGTTTTTGTAACAGCAAAATATGACACATTTGTGGGTGTCCTAACTACACAATATACAAGCAAGACGTAACTAATACTACTGTAACAACATGCATATGACGAAGAGTCATCCATGATGAGAATGTCCCGCTTCCGTTGCTAGTGCGCTTTTCTTGACGCAATGTATAGTCTTTATTGTTCGTTTTGCTCTGGGAAGCAACTCTGACGGGAACAAGTTCGGTAGGTTGTTTGCCCTTGTTGGCAGAGACAACACGAGGCGTTACCGTGGTTACCTGATTGTTTTGAGTGAGAATGGATGCGTTGACAGGCTGACATTTGTCTCGGTCTGTTGATAGTCTGTTAGGGTCTTTGTCGCAAATTTTGATGGCCGGATAAGGGGTTTTATTGTTGGCATTCGGCTTTGAGGAACTCACTGAACTGGCATTACTCACTTCAGTTTTATTAATTTTCGATGCATTTGTAGCGTTATTGTTAGTCAATTTAGACTCCATGTTGTTATTTCTGCTGCTGCTACTATTTTTACTATTGTGACTTTTATTGTAGTTTGTGCCATGCTTATTTTCTGTTTGAGTCTCTTCTGTCACTTGATAAGCAATATGATTTTTGCCATTGCCGACTAACACTTGTAGTATAACCTCATTTTCACGCCTCCCGTTTGCGACTTCATGGCTGTTTACGACATCATCCGCGGAACCTTCCATATTAACGTCATCTTTCCGACCGTGACCGGTTGAACTGTAACCTTTCTCTTTTCCATTGCTATTCTGTGACACTCTTTCTCCTTTGCCAACAACAATATCAGGCTCCCCCACAGCTGCCGAGTTTGGGCGTGTCATCGCCTCAGTCGTACGGCCCCAGCCTTCGTCAAATACCCCGATAGAGGCAATGACCCGAGAAAGTGGTGTACATGTACCCATGGAAGTAGGAGGCTCTGCTGAGGATCACCAGCCAGACCTGGTCTCTAGCTTCCATGTTCAGGATGAGGCTGCTAGTCGCGGTCGCCCATCTTGGGATGCTCTCGGCCCAAATAGTCGACACCATTTTGGAATTCATGACAAAGTCCACAGCTGCCTGTTGGCGAGAAAGATAGAAACAGTAGATGTAGCATTATAATGTAAGGCACAGAATATCCTAAAGCGTGAATGTCGTCAGGGAAAAATCGTTAGAGATTTCATTTCATTGTTTTTTGTTAAAGTTGATGCGACAAGATTTATTTCACTCTCATTTCCCTGCACTAAGTCAAGGGTCCATTTAGATCTGGGTTGTTGTCTGCCCACAATGAGTAGGTTTACTCTTTTGTGCGCCCTGAAAAGGACGTTAAGAGGCGGGTTGTCGCAGCTTTCCTCGCGTCCTGAGTGTGCAGATGAAGGTGGACCGGTGTCCCCCAGGCGGTTGTACTATGCTTGGTTTCATCTGCTTGTCGTTCACTACTGCGGTGATCACGTCGATCCCTCACTTAGTTAGCCAGGCTGCCATGAAAACAGCCCGTTTCCATTTGAGGAAGCCGAGGTGAGGGTCTTGTCCAGTATGTTTTGCCTGATCAGACATTAGTCTTCCTTTCCCCATCTGAGAAAACTGGGACGTGTCGAGACCAGGTATTGAACTCAATATCCTTAACGCGACAAGCAGTAACTCTAAGCATTTCACTACTCAGACTCTCATGTACCATCAGATGCCACACGAAAAAGGTGGGGGGGGGGGCGTTCTACAGCATGAGGGGGGGGGGGAGCTGTCTCTGCGAAGTTAAAATTAAGGAGCACCAACGGTCACCCTAGGTCTAGGTCCATATAGTCAATCAAGCATAACTTTGTTGATATAGGCTAAGTGTTACCGGGACATTAAATGTGATCAACGAATTAAAACACTATAATGTGTGGCGAAGTGGTTAAGCCGTCGGCCTCGTGATCAGGTGGTGTGGGTTCGACTCCGCCGTATTTTTCACGGGTGCCTGATGCGGAGTTCCCAGCATCTCGTAGTCGCCCCCTAGTCGTCTTGTCCTGGACTTGTCACTGGGGTCGGGCGATTCGAGACGAGAGAGTGACGATTAAAACTAGCGCAGTTAACCCTTTCTAAAAATAGCGCTAGCAAAACTAATTATGCCATCATCGTCTACGATGGACGGCGGCCTGTACCTTTTAATCTGTCAAGTATGTTGAAAGATGCAGAAAAAGATGGTTGAGCATGCTCCAGGCTATCTCATCTGGTAGAAACGGTAATGCCACAAACAATTGAATAGATATAGGCTAGTCAACATTTGACGACTTCGCAAGTATTTGTTGAAGATCTATGCTATTGATGGGACTGGAAAAGGTTTTGATTGAGTGATTGACATGTATGTATACCCACTTGGATCTAGGGAACAAAAACCAGAACCAATGTAGCTGTCCAATCATGTCGTAAAATGTAATGGTTTGTGTGTGCGGCTCGCAACCTAATCATGTGAAACCAACTCTGTTCTTTGCATCTGCTTCCTTGAAGAACATGCAGCAGAGTTGGCCATATTCTCTATAAGCAACGAGATGGAAACACAAAGAGCAAAGAAGAAAACATTTGTGAGTCAACTTAAGCCTACTTACAGATACCATATGGTTAGATATTATTGTCAAATTTCATCCCCAAAAATGTCTTGTCTTCGTTGGTCCCCATCTACAATTGGGAGCAGACGTCCGGCAGCTCATGTAAATATGAATAAACAAATGATCGTCACGTGGTATATTCTATTAATGCAGGCAATGTAAAGGCTACTTTTTGACTCCCCGTAATAATTCTATCTACGAACAGACTCTAGGATTGACAGATGACAATGTTGATCTTCTTCGAAAGCGATGGACAAACAACAACATAGTTTCTACAGGATATGACAGTCAGCCCCATGCCCAATCTACCTAAGTCGTCGCCTCAAATGAAATACCATGCACGTTTCAGTGTAACTATTTATTTACTCCCCTTTCAAATCTCTGGTTAAATATTCAGGCATAAAAAATACACTAGTTACATCTGTGTTGTCCATTAATATGACCAATGCTATTCTATCAAAGTTGTTGATTATAATGTTTATGGTGGGGCAGTATTCTCTCCCCCCCCCCCCTTCCCCTAAACAAATACATACATGTAGAACATACTGAAATGACATGAGCGTGTTACTGTAGAAACTTGTGCATTGATTGTAGTAGCAATCAACCGGCTCTGCCTGAGAGAACACAGACGTGACAGCACACACACACATGTCTCGCTTTACAACACTTCAACTCATTCGACAGTTTCAAAATATGACAAACTATAATTCATACGACAGTTTCAAAATATGACAAACTATAATTCATACGACGGTTAACAATGTTGGTTGTAATATGCACACATTGAAGGTAAAGATAGTCACGCAGGATACACTGTTGTCGGCGATGACGTGTTAGAGACTTCATTATACTGGTTCTAAACTTTTTAAATGTGTGTGAGGTGTGGTAAGCAGTTCTCTTCCTTGTTTTCTTTCCTTCTGTTACAGCAAATCGAGTACCCATTTATAGCTAGGTGGACTGGAGCTTGTCGAAAGCGGAAATGAACCAGGTACCTTCACTGCCAGAAGCGAGAGCTCTAACGATACACCTATAACCAAGTTACTCATACGACGGTTTTCAATTACGAGGATACATATAACCCGGCAGCGAGGTCGTCATTCAAACTGCAATCCCCGTAGCGCTAAGCCTGTTCCGAAGCCTTGAACTGCAGCCAGGGATGTTCAGCCACACCTTCTTCAATAATCCCCGGGCGTAATGAGAGCCACAACAACCTGCTACCAGAGAAAACCCGCCAAGTATGAACTCAACAATACCAAACTGTTTTTTGTTATTATCATTGGGTCTACACTGAATAACCAATTTGTTTTCGATTCGGCGGTGCCAAATATGGCATTTTATGGACTTGGTTTTCGGCCGAATTGTGAGTGCCTGCATCCTAGTTACCTCCAGTCGTTTCGAATCATGTCCTGCTACTGGTACAAGGTGGCTCGAGACCAGAGCTAGAGAGCGAGGTTGATGACCAGCGCAGTTTCTTCCTCACTATAATAAAAAAAAAACGTCTGATGATGTCGCCATCATCGTTTGCGATGGACAACTAACTGACCTGCAACTGAATACCGTTAGGTCCAAGACATAGGCTATCAGTTTACACTATTAAACTTACTTAGTCGCTCCTCTTCTACCGTGAGGTGTAGAGGTTTGCCAAAGAGAACGCCACACTGCTCTATCCGCCGTCTTTTTCCTGACCTCTTTCCAATCCAGCCCTCTATCACTTAGGGACTGTCGTATGTGGTCTTCCCAACGTACTTTGGGACATCCTGGGGGTCTGCGTCCTCGACTTTTTATCTCCCATGCCCGCTTTGGTATCCGATCTTCTTCCATTCTACAGACATGGCCAACCACTGTAGCTGGGACTGCTCCACTCGTGTCTGCAGTGGTTGAACTTCAAGATTTCTACGTATTGTCTGGTTACGAATCTTGTCTCTTTTCGTTACCAGAACCGCCTTTCTTAGGTACCTCATTTCTGAAATTTGTCCAACTGTCATAATTTTGCACTATAAAGCAAATGTGATAATTGTACACTATAAAAGTTAGAATACTTTCGCGTTGTGACATTACTGAAGCCCTTTGAAAAATGCACAAATGAGATGCGCAGTGCGAATGTATGTTTGTCATTGGTGTTGCCAGACATTCAAGCTATCTTGATGTATCTGCGGAAAGACATGTGATGAGGGATACAAAAATACTGTTGCAAAAGTTATAGGTCAGCTTTACATCACATGCTTTCTGGTCGGTTCTGTCTCTGTCATGAGTTGTTTGTTGTTTCTACAGCTTCTACGGTTCTTAACTTCTTAGCAGACGGACACATACTTGAAGGCAAGGAGGAATTATAGCTGCTGGGACGTCATTGTGTCAAGCACGTGACATCAACAATGTCAATGACAACTAAGTACAAGTTAAATATTAAAACCTACACAGTAGAAAGAGTAAGATCACATCCGTTCTGGTGATTCTTGGTCCTAATGGGATTCTGCTAAAACATGCAACAACCG
The DNA here is from genome assembly GCA_036924085.1 of Ariolimax columbianus. Taxonomy (NCBI): domain Eukaryota; kingdom Metazoa; phylum Mollusca; class Gastropoda; order Stylommatophora; family Arionidae; genus Ariolimax; species Ariolimax columbianus. The sequence goes on from JAVGWX010000002.1 coordinate 120,798,106, forward strand.
AGCAAAGTTTCTAAATGAGTCATGTCCGCTGGTGGATATTCAAACAATATCGTGGTGCCAGAGCAACGGTAACAGATTTTTTGGTTCTCTACTCGTGTACACAAAATCTCGCAGCACCTTCAAATATTGTCCTAAGTGAACGCGAGGCCAACACTGCCTGCAACACATTTTCAGACAACAATTGTCGTCTTCAGAATGTTGAGAGACTCGTATTTTTTAAAAGCGAATGCAGGTTTCGTGCTACAACTTGAAACGATGTTTCGTTTAAATGTTTAGTAATTATTTCGAAGCATAAAATAGTTTTTAGATATTTTCCTCATATTTGTGATGATGTAAGCAATAATTTGAAACGTTGTACCTTAGTCTAACCGAATGCAGATAAAGCTGTCAGTAGCAATGGTAAAATTCTCAAGTAATTTCAGGGCAGAGACATTGAAAGCTGCAGTAGAAACTGACAGGCGAAAGCAATGAAAGCCATGTGGGGATTTTTGATAGATGTCATGTCTGTGGTCACAACGCTAAAGAGCCAGGGAAATGCAGACGTAAATCACATAAGATCAGTACTCTGTCAACTATGCCAGCAGTTTAAATTCAGTAAAGTCGTAGTACAGTGGATCCCACCTCACTGTAACATTGAAGGCAACGAGGAGGAAGGCAGACTGGCGAATGAAGGTGGATGGTTACCCCAATCAGATTCAAGTGTGACCTACGACGAGTTTAAAAGGTTCATTAGGCCCAGATACATGGACAAATGAGAAATAACGCATACTGGATACATACAGGAAATGATAATTATTACACGCTGAAGAGGAGAGCTGGTGGTGGACTACGCACAGAACACAACCGATTGAGGTACCATCTATTCAATAAACTGTAGGTAGGTGCTACTAACGAATGCACCCTGTTGTACTAGGACAACGACACTTGAACACTGCGCTGACCCTGAAGCAAGCTGCCAGATACGAGGCTCTGACTGCTGATAGCTAACGCACCTTTGCATCTTGGTCCAGAAACGTTATATAATTTTGTTGTTGACTACTTTACAATTATAGGAATTGTAGTTAGATACATTGAACACAAGTTTATGTGCCAACCATTTACTCATTACTCGTAAACGTGTTTGTGTTCGGGTAATTAATATAAAACAAAATTTATTCGGAACATCACTTATTATCATCAGACATCTATTATTTGCACCTTCAAGACTCTCAATCCCCTTTCTGACGTCAAAGCAAACCCTACTTTGAGATTAATCTGTTGTTTTCCTGACATTATTTCTCAATGTGCTTATTCATTCTTTTGGTTTTTTAAAATGAAGTTCTACTGGCTCACGGCTGGGTACCGAGACGCTAGTCCGGCCAGTCACAACATACTGTCCAGGGCGTAGCGTCAAGCACAACATACTGTCCAGGGCGTCGCGCCAGGGCCAGGCACAACATACTGTCCAGGGCGCAGCGTCTGGGCCATGCACAACTTACTGTCCAGGGCGTCGCGTCAAGGCCAGGCACAACATACTGTCCAGGGCGTAGCGTCAGGGCCTGGCACAATATACTGTCAAGGGCGTAGCGTCCGGGCCAGGCACAACATTCTGTCCAGGGCGTCACATCAGGGCCAGGCACAACATACTGTCCAGGGAGTAGCGTCAGGGCCAGGCACAACATACTGTCCAGGGCGTCGCGTCAGGGCCAGTCTCAACATCATACTGTCCAGGACGTAGCGTCCGGGCCAGGCACAACATACTGTCCAGGGCATAGCGTCATGGCCAGGCACAACATACTGTCCAGGGCGTCGCGTCAGGGTCAGGGCCAGGCACAACATACTGTATAGGGCGTAGCGTCATGGCCAGGCACAACATACTGGTCAGGGCCAGGCACCACATACTGTCCAGGGCGTCGCGTCAAGCCCAACAAACTGTACAGGGCGTCGCTTCAGGGCCAGTTACAACATACTTTCCAGGGCGTCGCGTCAGAGTCAGGCATACTGTCCAGGGCGTCGCGTCAGGGTCAGGCACAACATACTGTCCAGGGCGTCGCGTCAGGGCCAGGTACAACACACTGTCCAGGGCGTCGCGTCAGGGCCAGTCACAACGTACTGTCCAGGGCCAGTCACAACATACTGTCCAGGGCCAGTCACAACATACTGTTAAGGGTGTCGCGTCAGGGCCAGTCACAACATACTGTCCAGGGCATCGCGTCAGGGTCAGGCATAACATACTGTCCAGGGCGTCGCGTCAAGCACAACAAACTGTACAGGGCGTCGCGTCAGGGCCAGTTACAACATACTGTCCAGGGCGTCGCGTCAGGGTCAGGCACAACATACTGTCCAGGGCGTCGCGTCAGGGTTAGTCACAACAAACTGTCCTGGGCGTCGCGTCAGGGCAAGTCACAGCAAACATTCCATGGCGTCGCGTCAGAGCCAGGTAAAACAAACTGCACAGGGCGTCGCGTGTCAGGGCCAGGTACAACACACTGCCCAGGGCGTCGCGTCAGGGCCAGTCACAACGTACTGTCCATGGCCAGTCACAACATACTGTCCAGGGCCAGTCACAACATACTGTTAAGGGTGTCGCGTCAGGGCCAGTCACAACATACTGTCCAGGGCGTTGCGTCAGGGCCAGTCACAACATACTGTCCAGGGCGTCGCGTCAGACCCAGTCACAACATACTGTCCAGGGCATCGCGTCAGGGTCAGGCACAACATACTGTCCAAGCGTCGCGTCAGGGCCAGTCACACCATACTGTCCAAGTGTCGCGTCAGGGTCAGGCACAACATACTGTCCAGGGCGTAGCGTCTGGGCCAGGCACAACATACTGTCCATGGCGTCGCGTCAGGGCCAGGCACAGTATACTGTCCAGGGCGTAGCGTCAGGGCCAGGCACAACATACTGTCCAGGGCGTCGCGTCAGGGCCAGTCACAACATACTGTCCAGGGCGTAGCGTCCGGGCCAGGCACAACATACTGTCTAGGGCGTAGCGTCATGGCCAGGCACAACATACTGTCCAGGGCGTTGCGTCAGGGTCAGGGCCAGACACAAGATACTGTATAGGGCGTAGCGTCAGGGCCAGGCACAACATACTGTCCAGGGCGTCGCGTCAGGGTCAGGGACAACATTCTGTCCAGGGCGTCGCGTCAGGGCAAGTCACAACAAACATTCCATGGCGTCGCGTCAGAGCCAGGTAAAACAAATTGCACAGGGCGTCGCGTGTCAGGGCCAGGAACAACACACTGCCCAGGGCGTCGCGTCAGGGCCAGTCACAACGTACTGTCCAGGGCCAGTCACAACATACTGTCCAGGGCCAGTCACAACATACTGTTAAGGGTGTCGCGTCAGGGCCAGTCACAACATACTGTCCAGGGCGTTGCGTCAGGGCCAGTCACAACATACTGTCCATGGCGTCGCGTCAGACCCAGTCACAACATATTGTCCAAGGCATCGCGTCAGGGTCAGGCACAACATACTGTCCAAGCGTCGCGTCATGGCCAATCACACCATACTGTCCAAGCGTCGCGTCGTGGCCAGTCACACCATACTGTCCAAGCGTCGCGTCAGGGCCAGTCATACCATACTGTCCAGGGCGTTGTGTCAGAGTCAGGCACAACTCACTGTCCAAGCGTCGCGTCAGGGCCAGTCATACCATACTGTCCAGGGCGTCGCGTTAGGGTCAGGCACAACATACTGTCTAGGGCGTCGTGTCAGAGTCAGGCACAACTCACTGTCCAAGCGTCGCGTCAGGATCAGGCACAATGTATTGACTTAGATCATCATCTATCTTGTATATAGCGTTTCCCGGAACCATACTATTTTCAAGGCAGTCTGGCTGACGAGATATGGATCGACGTGATCCCCGTAGTAGTGAGATTCACGCAGATGAAGCCAAGCATAGTACAAACACCTGAAGGATAGTGGTCCACCTTCATCAGCCCGCTCGAGATGTGAGAAAAGCTACTACAACCCGCCACATAACGCCACTTTCAAAATAGTGAACTTACTCATTGGGGGCATTAAACAACAACAAATCGCTCACGGTTTCGTAAGAAAAAAAGAAAAAAAGGCAGCGAGGAAGGGAACTGGCAGCCCCACTTTACAAAGCTGTGGCTTAGTACAATCGGGGTTTTAACACTTCATTCCCTATGACATTGTCTGCAATGACACTACCTTCACTTTACCTGCTTAAGATTCTCGACTTATTTGTTCTCATTTCGCATTACATTCATGCACTTCTCTCTCTCTCTCTCTCTCTCTCTCTCTCTCTCTCACGCGCTGTTCTAGAATGCATAATAAACTTTGAGCAACTTTATTCCAGTTAATAATTGGCTCAAGCAAGCATAGGTCGCGACAGCAGACATCTTGTGTTGTAATAAGTGTTCACATATGAGTGTAAGTCATACCCTAGCTTAGCAGGCCCTACTCTACGTAGGACACACATGGATAATTCTTTCCTTTCGGGTAATTACCCGACAGTTAACTCGCTCATACTACTTTTATTTTGTTCCAGCGACAGTTTACCCACTCCCGAAGAGCGTGTAGCCTTGTCGACAGTGAGCTGGCTTGCTAGACTGGAATAACTGCGTGACATGGTTCGAAATCACGGACGGAGAGAAACACATCCAAGACGTGGTTCATGCCTGTACAACCTCTCCTCCAGTGCACCCACCTGTAAATCGGTACATGGCGTATGAGTTAAGGAAGGTAAAAACAGCAAGGAAGGGAACCGGCCACCCCACCTCACATATGCTGCGGCTTAGTACATGAAGAGTTATCTTCATCCCCGACGGCAACCGTTCCCATGGAACTGATCTTAACACAATTCACTCTCTCATACGACATGTAATTGAACTCATACAAGAGTACACTCACTGATGCGAAAATTTCAAATATATAATTACCCTTTGTTGACCTTGAGCAGCGATGGTAACAGTAAACATGAACGTGCCATTGAAGGGAGCAGTGAAGCGTCCAGTCTCTGGGCTGAAGGTATCACCGACATTCGTAATGACATTGTCCATGACCAGGTCAGAGTTCGTGGTTATTGGACCAATGTTCTTTGCTAACCCAGCATAAAATGCCACTCTGCTGTCCATGTCGTCTTCGCCTGAGGACATAACTGTACCGGTTAGGTTGGGTGTCAGAGTTAAAAAACAAAACCAGGATGAGGATAGGAATGACTAAAGTTATATTAAAAAGATATGAGACAAATATTTATATTTGGCCTACTCTGTCCTAAAAGACAATACTGTGATTCACACATTCTTGGCCACTCTCTGGCTAATGACTGCCACCGTACATAATGTATCCTGTGTCGAGTTCGTTCTCATTGTTCATAAGTGATTTAACAGATCTCGTTTGCTCTTTGTCTCTGACGAAGGTCTTGCAGCCGTACTAAAGGATTCCTTTTGCTTCTGTACTGGTGCAGTACACTGTGCTCTGAACATGCCAATTTCAGGGTAAAATATAGTAACATGACAATTTCAGGGTAAAATACAATAACATGACAATTTCAGGGTAAAATACAGTGACATGACAATTTCAGGGTAACATACAGTAACATGACAATTTCAGGTTAAAATTCAGTAACATGACAATTTCAGGGTAAAATACAGAAACATGACAATTTCAGGGTAAAATACAGTAACATGACAATTTCAGGGTAAAATACAGTAAAATGACAATTTCAGGGTAAAATACAGTAACATGACAATGTCAGGGTAAAATACAGTAACATGACAATTTCAGGGTAAAATACAGTGACATGACAATTTCAGGGTAAAATATAGTAACATGACAATTTCAGGGTAAAATACAGTAACATGACAATTTCAAGGTAAAATACAGTAACATGACAATTTCAGGGTAAAATACAGTAACATGAGAATTTCAGGGTAAAATACAGTAGCATGACAATTTCAGGGTAAAATACAGTAACATGACAAAAAGGTAGTAAGATACAGTAACATGACAAACAAAAAGGTAGTAAAATACAGTAACATGACAAAAAGGCAGTAAAATACAGTAACATGACAATTTCATGGTAAAATACAGTAACATGACAATTTTAGGGTAAAATACAATAACATAACAATTTCAGGGTGAAATACAGTAATATGACAAAAATGTAGTAAAATACAGTAACATGGCAAAAAGGCAGTAGAAGGACAGTAACAGGGTAAAATTACATTAAAGAAAATGACAATAACAAGGTAAAAATGACAGTAACTGAATAAAATGACAGCGTCGAGTAAAGTGACAGAAACAGGGTAGAGTAACAGTAGCTGGGTGAAGTGATAGTATTAGGATAAATTACAGTAAATATGTGTTAATGTTAAAATATTATTAAGTGCCATCAATGATGACATGTTAGAGACTACATTACATGGGATATCAGTGTTGTCTTAGGCGGGGTAATCAGTTCCCTCTGCTTAGCTGCATAGCCAGTATTAACTTTGCACGAAAGGCTAGGTTATAATTATATTTAAAGGTTAAGATGAGGGTTAAAGTTAAGTTTAGGGTCAAGGTTACGGTTAATATTAAGGTTAGGTTTAATGTGAGGGTTACGATTAGAGCTAAGGTAAGGCTAGGATTAAAGTTAGAATTGATGTTAAGATTAGGTTAAGGAATAAGGCATACGGTTAGGCTAAAGTTATACCTGGTTTTAAGGTTAGGGTTAAAGTTGGACATGATGTTAAGTTTAGTTTAAAATATATGGTTGGGGTTAAAGTTAGACCTGATGTTAAGTTTAGTTTAAGAGATATGGTTGGGGTTAAAGTAAGACCTGATATTAAGATTAGGATTTAAGTTGAGAAGGGGTAAAGGAATAAGGTTAAGGCTAAGGTTAACTTTAAGGATTAATGTTAGGGTTAAAGTAAGGTTGGTACTCATAGGGTTAATTTTAGGGCTATAGTAAGGTTAGGTTAAAGTTAAGTTACCGTTAGGGTTAATTTGAGACCTAACGTAAGTTTAGATCAAGCTTAGGTTGAGATTAAAGTTTGGTTAAGTTAACGTTAGGATTAATTTTAATGTTCAGGTTAGAGGTAAAGTTAGATTATAGTTTGGTGATATTCCATAACTTTATTCTACGGATTATTGAGCAATAGGCAAACAGTAGAAAGAATAAATGAGGTCATCTCGATGTAGGTGTTTAGCAGAATGATGCTCATCTCGTGAAATAAGAAGGAAAAACAAATAAGGTTAAGTTGAGGATAAAAATTAGTTGGACAAAAATTTGTAAGATACATAAGTTAGAAAACAACTGCAAAACAAGTAGGACCAATAGTGCAAACCAGCATCCAGAGTCTCTAGGAAACCAAATGTTGGAGAATATAGAACAGTTGTCTTATCACGAAAGTGTGGTATCACTCCAAGGAAGGGCTAAAGATGACATCAAATCCCGCTTTAAAAAGGCCAGGACTGCCTTTGCCATAATGAAAAGAAGTTGAAAATTCAGTTTATATATCAGTAAAACTAAACTTTGACTATATGAAAAATTCAGTATATTTAGCAGTAAAACTAAATTTTGACTATATGAAACATTCAGTATATATAGCAGCAAAACTAAATTTTGACTATATGAAAAATTCAGTATATATATAGCAGTAAAACTAAACTTTGACTATATGATAGTATTGTCAAGCCGGTACTTTTATTTGGTTTGGAATGCTGGAGGATGACACAGAAGAATACCTAGAGATTAAACAAATGTCACCATACATGGCTTCACAGAGTTATTAGTGTTTTGGTTAGACAAAATACCAAACGACAAACTCTTACAAGACAACAACCAAGAAAATGTGGATAACATTATACGAGAGAGAAGATGGAGATGGCTGCGACATGTCACGAGAATGAGTTCGGACATGCCCGTATTATCAGCACTTAGTGGACACTGGAGGGTAAGAGAAAAAAAGGTAGACCAAAAACTGCTTGGAGACGCACGATGGCGTCTGTGCTGCGCATCTCTGACATGGGACACTGCACAAAAAGTTGCTCAAGACAGGAAGGCACGGAATGTTCTTGTAGAAGCCTCTTGTGCCACTAGACATAAAGAGAATTAGATAGGATACAAATAATTCTAAGGAATGAAATCAGAGTCAAACAGATCAGATAGTTTGTTCATATACAAAGACAAGCAACTTGGTAGAAAAGCAACTCCATCGCCATTATCATGTGTTTGTCTTGGAACATAGGGCTGAAACATATGCTCACAACATATTCTTATTCTGAGCATTCTTCTTAAGTTCCACCCATGGAACTGTCTGAAGTGGTTTTCTCTGCGACCGTTCTTGGCAAGGTGTTATTTGGCATTCCCACCCGTCTCTTTCCCTTTGGTTTCCAGTCTTGCGATGACCATCCATGACTACGAGAGATGGTAGAGTCATAGGATGCATGCAGTGCAGATGAGTAGAGGCGACGTATCTCAGTTAGGTGTTGCGTGGGTAGGCCCTGAAACGACTCGATGTGGGGTACGGTCGTTTCCTGTTCCTGATTTCTAGAGAAAATTCATCAACGGTATAAAATTAAACACGAGCAGCATTAATGAACAATCTCCTTTAATATTTTGATAGTTATAGTAAACTGCTTATCAGCATGCCAGGCCAGTCACTATAGCTAGCGGGTTGTCGGTGTAATCCCTCACTTCGGTCCTGCGATAAGCAATTTCAGAGCGGAGGCAGAGGCACTGAGGGCGGCAGTGGAAGAAATGGTGAAACACAGTGAAAATGAAAGCCATATAGTCCTGCTTACAGATGCTCTCGCCGTAGTCACAGCGCTAAAAAGCCAGAAAAATACTGAGCTTAATGACTTAAGAGCAGCACTCTGCAAACTGTGCCAGCAGTCCGCACCAAAAAGGGTAGTGGTACAGTGGGTCCCATCACACTGCAACATCCAAGGCAACCAGGAGGCAGACAGACTGGCAAAAGAAGGTGCAAGACTACCACAAACCGATACTAGTATGACGTACGAAGAGTCAAAACGGCTTATCAAAGCCAGATACATGACCAAATGGGAAACCGAACATACTGGTTACACCAAAAACGATGCCTATTACCAGTTGAACCGAAGAGAGCAGGTCGTCGTCTTCAGACTTCGCACTGGCCACAATAGACTGAGGTACCACCTATTCAACAAATTGAAGATAGGGTGTACCGACGAATGCCCGTGCGGTACTGGTAAAATGACCGCTGAGCATCTGCTGCAGAACTGCCCGACATACGATGATCAGAGAGATCAGATGTGGCCATCACCAGTGGAACTGCAAGACAAGCTCTATGGCAGTGGCGACAGCCTCAGGATGACCGCCGCTTTTTTCGAAAAAATAATGGTTACTGTCTGCGTACGCAGAAGAAGAAGAAGGTCCTGCGATATAGGCATGGAGTGAGGCTTTAGAAAACTCATTGTTTCGTAAGGACCAAAACAAAATAAAAGGAAAAAAGATAAATATTCATAGATAAAGAAAATGAAAACATTCCGTGACTATTAAAGCGTGTACCGCTACCCTTGTAATTGTTTCCACATATTTACCTCAAATTGTACTACAGTCATGGAGAACTATTGCAACATATTAATTAACGACCTTCAACTTACCTGACATTCCTGGTTCCCCTGCTGGCCCTTGTTTTCCTGGAAGCCCAGGAATACCAGGTTTCCCAGAAGGCCCAGTTGGTCCCTTGATGGGCAGGCTGACCGGAAAGCTACCTCCCCTGCACGCTATCTCTAGCTCGCAAATGTCATCGCCCGTGTCGTATAACTCTTCTGTTTCTCTGAGCTGTGTACGGTTTCTGTTTCTGCGGGGTGAACGCTTGGATGTCGTCATAGCAACTGACGCCACCAAAATGGCGAAAAGAATATCTATGTTTTTCATGTTCTTGTGCTGGTATTTTTTACCGCTTTCTGAAATAGAATCACAAATCACTGAAGTTTTTGTCTATATGTTCACTTTTCTTCTCTGGCGCTCGTCCTGAAAAGGACGTTTAATAGTGTTGGGCCGTAGTTTACAGCAAAGCTACAATATCTGCCGCCAATCGATCAGAAACATTCGACTACATCATTACAACCTGGCATTTTTTAGACTTGGTTTGCCTTCGCTCTTGAAATCCTATTCTCTTAGTTCAAAGGTACGAGTGCAGCTTGTTTCCAGGGCTGTCGCTTAGAGGGGAAATATGGTGTTTGTAAAAAAATGATACACTGACTGGCTCAATCAGCCAACTACGAGTCTAAGGCTGCTCTCAACTTGTAGCAGATTTATGATTTTCTTTAGGACTGTTAGTTAAGAGTTGCAACATCTAATATTTACTGTTAAGACTTGAACATAGCAACACTAAAATTCCGTTAAACATAAAACAAGATATTAATTTATTTAAAAAAAGAGTATTTGTGACAACATGATAAAAACATAACCCAACCTACTAAACAAACATGAATCTTTCTAACTCAGGAAATGTTAGCATGAGCTAGATGGAATCCCTGGAACAAAAAAACCCAGTTCGATAGTCTAGCCTAAATTATATGAAACTCTATACAAATCTTGTTCTAAATCCATTGCTAATATCTATTTAATATGTAATATCGTGTGCCCTCTGGCAGTTGGCGTTGATGTTAATCTCTGACGTTCCTCCAGGCCCCCGGTCTTGTGGTGAATCTGCCAGTGTCTGGATGACTGAATTATTCTGTATGACAAAATCTTATCACATGGGCTAGAATATGCTCCCGCAGGAGGCTTAACATACAACTCGCTCTTGGACCAATTACCAGTTCTCAGGTGTTCGGAGCGTGTCCCTCTGGTACCTGTGTTACACTTGTTCTGGGAAAATAAAATATGTTACCTGATGATTCTTAGGGTTCACCTCTTTTGTTTTTCGAACGAGCTTTCGAGATATTATTCCAGGATGTGATCAGAACCCTTTCTCGAACCACGTGCGTTCGAGATATTATCCCAGGATGGGATCAGAACCCTTTCTCGAACCACGTGCGTTCGAGATATTATCCCAGGATTTTACCAGAACTTTTTTCCGAACCACAAGCCCTTGATCATAGAAGGGCCACTATTCACTCCAAAAGGCACACATGCAATGGTCCCTTGAAAATAGTCGGACATCCTTCCAGATCAGCTCTCGAATGCCAAATATATAATGCCCTCTCTCTTTTAAAGATCCATTCTAGTCCCAAAAAACCAAGATGGCGGCCGAGTGTTCCCTCCCAGCCGACTAGTCATCCGTCAATCGTATAATGGACACTCAACCTTGAAATTCAATTGACTCCTTCTGTACTTGTTACCCAGTCATTCTAAATGTGACAGCAGATGCTGTCGCATCTCACTCACGTTACAAGTTCAATCCCCGACATTTATAATGGCGTTGTATTGTGGTCTTAGTTTGTCGTAGACTTGTCAATATACCCACCACAGCCTCCATGGTGTCTCTCCGAGAGCAAGTCGCCTGCCCCACTACCTATGCTCTCAAGGGATCTGTTACAAACTCACTCGCCTACATCTTCAGTCCCATAGAATCAATGTATTTGAGCCTTCCACGGTATCTTCCGTTTGAAGCCTTCTTCTTCTTCTTCTTCTTCCTCTTCTTGTTCTTCTTCTTCTTCTTTTCTTCTTCGCCGTCTTCATAACCTCCTTCTTAATCATCATCATCATAATGAATTTTGTTCTTCTTGTTTTTCGTTTCTTTCATTTTTTCTTATCGTTATATAAACTGGGCACATTTGAATTAGGCTGACATTTCTTCCACTTCATACATAGGACATCCACGTTATGATAGTCTCACCAGTGATACGCATATTAAAATCGTTAATAAGTCACAAACAGTTGATACAATTTGCAAATATAATTTGTTCTTCTACACACCACACCACCAAGTCGTCCGTCTGTATATAGAGCGGCTTTCATCCATTGTGGCTGGTCGTGAATGAGATAACTACAACAGAGGCATCATGCTTCTTTTGGGCTGACAATGAGCTTGGGATATAGTAAAGCGGCAATGAGGGAAATCGTTATAACTGAGGGGTAAGGTGCTTGCCTCACAAGGGGAGAGGGTCACTATAACTGACAGGGGGAGAGGGTCGCTATAACTGAGGGGTAAGGTGCTTGCCTCACAAGGGGAGAGGGTCGCTATAACTGAGAGGTGAGGTGCTTGCCTCACAAGGGGAGAGGGTCGCTATAACTGAGGGGTAAGGTGCTTGCCTCACAAGGGGAGAGGGTCGCTATAACTGAGGGGTAAGGTGCTTGCCTCACAAGGGGAGAGGGTCGCTATAACTGAGGGGTAAGGTGCTTGCATCACAAGAAGAGATGGGGAGGGTCACTATAGCTGAGGGGTAAGGTGCTAGCCACACAAGGGGAGAGGGTCACTATAACTGAGAGGTGAGGTGCTAGCCTCACAAAGGGAGAGAGGGAGAGTCACTATAACTGAGAGGTGACGTGCTAGCCTCACAAGGGGAAAGGGGGAGGGTCACTATAACTGAGAGGTGAGGTGCTACCCTAACTAGGGGAGAGGGAGAGGGTCACTATAACTGAGAGGTGATGTGCTCGCCTCACAAGGGGAGAGAGGGAGGTTCACTATAACACAGAGGTGAGGTGCTAGCCTCTCAAGCGGAGGCCATAGAATTGACATGTTAAGCAAATATAAGAATTACATTAGATAAGGTCAAATCATATTAACATTAATAGATAATTGTCAGATGACACAACAACGACGAGTTAACTATACCCAGTCTGCAGAAGTTGGACATCAAACGTGGTTGATGCATGGAATGGCGCCTTAGAGGACGCA